>BDDA01000835.1:21579-36252 GCA_001662385.1 Chlamydomonas asymmetrica
CACTTGTTGGACGTGTCTGCCTGCACGATCTACCAACAAAGCAGTGTTAGTGCGCTAGGGTGCACAACAGCATGAGGAAACAGCTTGTGTAGTCTTTGTTGCACATTGCGATGTATGTGCGTGGGTTATGCAGCGCGTCAGCGCGATATGGGTCATGCAAGGGGCTGTGCTCACCCCAACCAACGCGTTCCGCCCCCTCCAATTACCCCCCATTAGGTGTGCAGGGTACAGGCTCCCCCTCAGAGGACCACGCACGACACCACCTTGTGCAGAGTGCCATCTTGAACCCAAACCAGCTAAGAGCACCATCAGCAGTGCAAGACCTTGTTGAGTACGATCGGCAGGTGGAGCTATGAAAGTGCCCTGTGCTGGGCAGGCTCAAATATTGAAAGATGGAAAGCTTGCAAAGTGGACCCTCCTGACCATACACTCAGTGCGGACCACAGGGCCGTGCAAGCGCTGGCAGCCAACCCACAGCAAAGCGCGCCGTGCTGAGGCGTTGTGCAGGTGCCTCAAAACAGCGAAAGCCCCCTTTTACAGGGTTTCGTGCAGAAATGACAATATATCCACGGGTGCGCGTTTAAGAAGTGCAGCACGACAGGCAGTCGTGGGCAGCGGGTGGTTTGAACGCACTGTTGCGGATATACAGCTTGTCAGATAAGCCACTGTCAGCAGGTGAGGTATCAAGAACTTAACAATGAAGTGGTCCCTACCTTCCCGCACAAGCCTCTTGCGACACACTTCTTTGTGACAACGACTCGCACTCACCAAGCACGCAAACCATCCAAGGGTCAAGGTTCAGCGACTTACCCTATAGCGTTCAAGAGAGCCAGTCGTGCACAGTCACTGCCAGCTTGCTCAATCGACGTGGCCCCACTGCTGTCAACCAATGTAGTCGACGAGGGTGACTTCAAACAGCGTAGATCACGAGAAACGTGGCTAGCTACCTACACACGAAAACGTCGTGACTTGTCAGGGTGACATTCAGGGCGCGACTTCACGCCATGTCAGGTCACGAGATCGTGCAGGCACAAACTACAAAGGCCAGGACACACGGTGTTTTGCGGCGCAATTCCCAAACCCTTGTGGCCCAGCAAAACGACACAAACATAAAGCTCAGACTTGCGCTCCTCACCTGCTGCTGCTGTCTCTCCGCTACCATCAAACCAGCAGCTGAGGGGCCTGCTGCTCCGTGCCGTCAAAACCTTCACGGTATGAAGTGAACACGACGGCAGGTGAAGTTTAACAGGAGCGTGACAAGGCAATAGGCATATGTTGTGTCTGCTTGTGCAGCAGTGCAGGTGCAGCAAGGCACACAGCCCACACTGTCCCTTTGAGGCAGCCCGGAATGAGGCTGAAATCCGGCATGGGCGATCGCTCCAGGATGTCGGCGACATGCATGCATGCGCCACAGTGAGGAGCCGATTGACCGCATGCAGCGCAATACCAACAGCACGAAGTGTGTGACAAAGGCTTGGGGTCGACTCTGCATCCATCGACCCCTTCTGCGCGCATCCAGGGCACCACCCGTGGTGGCGGCCTCGAATAATTCCGTGCCGCCCTGCTTGCCGCCACAAGCGCACCCTCAAGCGCACCCATCCTCGGGAAGGCACGCTGACTGATGCTGCTCTCCATGCATCCTCCTCCATGCATGCCTCCGCCCTGGCCTCAGGCACCTGCCTGCCCCTGCGCGCCGCCCCGCCCAAGCGTTATATACGTGCGTGTATTTGATGCATTGGTGGCGCCTTGTGCACGAGTACAAGTTGCGCTGCTGCTGATTTCCGTGATGGGTCTATGAATTTGCATCCGCTGCCTGCCCTCATGCATCATCATCAAACGGAGCAAAGCTCCGTAAAGCTGCTTCATGTGGCCCGTTTGGCTGCAACATTTGCATACCAAACCACGACGGCATTGCATGCGCCCGATGGCGGGTGATTGTCATGACTGCCACTGTCACCTGCAACAGCACCACCCCGTTCCAATGCCATATGCACATAGCGAATTTCGCGCGTGAAACCGTGGCGCTGTCGGATGTGTACCGTGACAATGTGACTGATTGAAGGGCGCATGCAGGCTCACGGCCGTGGCATCAAGGCAATCAGGATGCCGGACCTTTGGTTCAGACAATTGTGCACGTCGTAGCGCTCCATTGCCTCCGTATTGCTCCTGCGTGCTGGGTACTGTGAGTAAGCATGGCAGGGCTGCATTCCGCAAGTATGCACGCCACGCAAGCATGCACGCCACGAGTTGTGCCGCATGCAGCGCCGCGGGCACGCACTGTGAAAAACTGCAACGACGCCGACGCAGTGGCCATGTCAGTATGTGCGTAAAGGCAAACCGGCCTGCGTCGACCAACATGTCCAGCCAGAGCGCATCAGGAGGTGAGAGTACGCACAGTATCACGCGGATAGATCCCACTCCTCGCCCATTCAGACGCCACCACACCCAAACCACTGGAATCGTTGTCCTTATCGCCGTTATCAACAAAAATCATTGCACACACAGATCACCACAAAGAATCGCAGCATGTATCCTAGCTCAATGTTCATCACAATCTAACAGCACTGCCGCCTTGCTGGACCAGCACCAACGCCATCAATGACAGACTACTGCGCCGTGACAGCCACAGTTTGAGGCCCTTGTTTGCTCGCAGCGCAGCCGTCGGGTTGGCAGCCATGTATGACACCTCGCCATTATCACTGTCATCATCAGGCGCAGCCTCTACCTACATGCACGCACACAATGCATGGCCGCCAGGACCGAGTAAACAACTTAGCACACGCACGCACGCACGGGCGTGCGCTAAGCACACGCAAAACACCTGATATCGCAGGGAAAAGCTCACACGGTTAACGAAACACGCATTATGACGTATGGTGTTGCTATTGTTGATGGGCAAGGAAGGCATGCTGATTTTGTCCAGCATGAGGCAACCCACTGGGCCAGCCACACACAGCACCCATAACGACAGCAGCAAGCAGTGTACGCCCCAGCCAGCCGGTACACCTCAGCAGTACACCACGGCAGTACACTTCGGCAATACACCTCGGCAGTACACCTCAGCGAGCGGTGTACACCTCAGCGAACCGGCGTGTGCATGTGAGCTGCAGCAGCCGTGCGAGCTACATTCACAGCTGGCTAGATACGCATTGGCGGAAGTGCGTACGGTGGTTGCTTGGCGGTTGGGTAAGACACGTGAGGAGCATGATGAAGCAAAGATGAAGCAAAGATGAAGCAAAGCGCGAAACGCATCCACGAGCCTGCAGCTGGCGATGCAGCCGTGGCTGTCACACGAGTAAATCCTACCCCGCAGCAACAGCCATGAGCGACACGCAATTGCTCATTATCCCCACATCGTTGGCGAAACGTGCGCGGCCTCTGCTGCAGCTGCTGCACCCACTGAAGGCGCACCCGGCACGCGCATCAGGCCAACAACACTACTGCCGCCCTGCGGGGGCATGCTCCGGTCGGGCATCGGCAACGAAGTAAGGAACATGTGCATTGGGAAACGCAACAACTGCTGCAGCTGCAGTGGACACTGACAGCAGTATGCGCATGAGCATGAGCATCCTGCAGCTGCCACGGCATGTTGCCCGGGGACACCACGATCAACACACGGCAACGCAGCGGGTCGGCAGTCGTCAGCAATGGGCGCTAAGCGGGCACAACCAGCAGGATGAGCGTTAGGGCCGGATCACCCACTTCACCCGCATGCCACGCCACTGTGCCAGCCGTGCCCGCTTGAACCGCTGAACGCCCTTGCCACATGGTGCGAACAACGAAACGCGCGCATGCGAGAAGCACTGACGGCCGCAACCAGCAGACCAGCCAAGAGCGGTACGGCAGTGGCCATGGCCAACATCATACAGTTCAAGGTGCATAACGTATACTCAGACTACCAATTGTACAGCATCCGCGGTGCCTCGCTCGCTTTGGTGCAAGTGTGCGCTAAGGTCAGTGGTCCGTGCACAAACGACTGCCGGTAGTCCGGAACAGAAACGCACACCTACCGTTGCCTAGAGGGGAGTGTCGGCCTCGGCTAGAAAGCTCCAAGCGTTAAACATTTAAACCTAAATCACCGTTGCCTTGCCAATGATCGCCCCCACCCCTGCTGCGAGGCCAATTATCGCCCCCACCCCTGCTGGGAGGCCAAGTATCGCCCCCGCCCCTGCTGGCATGAGAGGAGGCTTTGCTCATCGCTGATAGGCGGTTCATTCCGGGTGTCCTGATAGATGGGCGGGAAGGCGATGAGATGAACACCTGGTCAGTCTTCCACTAAGCAAACGTGAAAGGTGCTGACCACGCACGCTTAGTCCTTACTCATGACCGAGCGTTCGCTTGGGCTTGGCCAAACACAGACAGGCAGCGCCTCCCGGAAATGGATACCCGGTAAATCACGAATTCCTGTAGCATATACCTTGATTGCATGCATGCCTGGATGCAGGCCCACTACACACAACAACGGCCAAGGGTACGAGCCAGGCATGCATGCTAATCAAAGACTGCATGCAATTCAAAATTCAATGTCCTGCAGGTGTGGGATGGACGAAAAGGCTGCAGCCAGAGCATCGTGCACAATCCAATCGTGGAGGTTGGAAATCAGGATGCTGCGCAGCCCGCTGCGGTGCGGTGAGTCCCCCAGCGCCTGCAGCAGATCGTCGGTGTCTTCATCGTTGAGGGCGTTGTGATACAGCGACAACTGCTGGAGGGATGGCAGCGCCGAGCTGGACCGCAGCACGTCGCACAGGGGCGATACGCCGAACATCTGGAAACTGAGAAACGTGACGCGGCACATGATGTTGAGGTGGATGAGGCGCGAGAGGTGCCGGGCGGTGGACAGCAGCTCGCACACCTGCTGCATGCCGTGCTGCGCTATGCCAACGCCGTGCAGCTGTGTAAGGCCACACAGCGCGGGGTTGGAGGCGAGCGCGCATACCACACGGCATGTCCTCGAGCCGTCGTCAAGATGATCTGCTGGCATGTAGCCAACCGCAACGTGCTGAAGCGTGCCCAGGCTGGTGCGTGATGCGTCAGCGAACAGCTCCTCCAGCTGCTGGGTAGCGGCGTCGTCAACCAGCTCACAACCCACCAGCACCAGACTGTGCACGGTACCCATGTGACCGGCTGCCAGCAACGTCTCCAGCGCTGCTGCCACTGGCTTTGTGATGTCGCTCCCCCCCAGGGTCAGCACGCGCAGTCCGCTGAGGCCGGTAGCGGCCGCCAGCGCCGCCAAGGAGGCGGACGTGACGGCCTCAGAGCCCTGGAAGCGCACTGTGAGCAGACGCAGCTCTGTCAGGCCGTGCAGATGCGGGGCGTGCTGCAGCATCCCTGTCACACTTGTGACCAGCCCGGGCGCGTCCTCCTTCACAGCCGGCATGCCCAGCTTGGTCAGGCGCAGGTGCGAGGCGGCACGCAGCGTTTCCGCCAGCTGCATGATGCACTCGGCAGAACGGGTGCTGCCCGAGGTCTTATCGTAGAAGTCAAGTTTCCGCAAGCTGGACACCTGTGTGTGTGCCAACGCCGCGCACAGGTCCAACAGGATTGATGCATCCCAGTCCTCGATACGGAGGTCCAAACTGGTGAGCGAGGATGCCAGGTGCGGCACACGGAGCAGTTGGAGCACAGCTGAGGCGTAATCCGCATTGCGCGCCACGTCAACGCGCTGAATGGAGCGCAGGTGCGTGGCTTCTGTGAGAGACGCGAGGAGGGGTTGCCAGCCGCCACGCTCAACTTCATTGCAGCTCAAGTCCAGGTGCTGCAGGTTGGCCAGGTGCGGCGAGCTGAGCAGGATGCGGCCGAGCTCTGCCATGCCTGCAGCTTTCAGGTGGGTGTTGCTCAGGTCCAGGTGAGTGAGGCTGGAGAGGAAGGCGCTTCTCAGACCCTGAATGCGCATAAGGGCCTGAGTGCTGGCGCCAAGACTATTGCGGCTGTCATCGCCACTGCCGGCGTCAGCACCGTCACCGGAGTCATCGCCACTGCCGGCATCCGAGCCCTCCCAGTCAGGGACCCCATCGCGGCCGCCTCTGTCACGTGAATACTGCAGCTCAGATAGGCTCGCCAGGTGTGTGTTTGAGGGCGCCAGCAGGGCTAACCATGCTGCATCAACCACGCCGCCAGCCTTCTTGCCAAGCAAGTCCACATGCAGGCAGGTAAGCCCGCGCAGATGCGTCGACAGGCGCACGCAATCCAACGCAGCCGCCATGGTGGCGGCGTCTGCATGCTCGCCGCTCAGCTTGACGGCAGTGAGGATGGAAAACCAGGGCGGGAGCGGCTGGTTTGGACCGTACGGCCAGGCTAGGCCCATCCCTGGTCCACACGAGCGGCTGCGCAGTGCAGTGACGCCATGCGAGTAGCAGTTGCGCCACCGCTTGCACAAGGCACCAGCCTTGCGGCCCTGTGCACGCGGTGGGGTGCGAGGATTGCCTCCAGCACGCTGTCCGGCAAGCGCTCCGGCTGGCACACGGCCATACCATGACTCAGATCAGCCATGTGCAGAACAGGTTGCTTGCTCCAGAGCTAACAAAATGGGTATTGGGTCTGCTGGATGGCTCCTGTCCAGCACAGCGGCTCACAACATCGAGTCGTGTCAGCGCTGACAGGCAGATTGCTGACAGTCCGCTTCAACGGAGCCCTCTGGTGTGGCTGCTCCACTCACCGGCTCACAGCGTGCACTGCATGGCAGCAGCGGCAGGCAGCGTGAGTTGAGCTTGCCACACGATGGGAGCAGGTGTATGCGAAAACGTGCCACAACGCCTGCTGACTGTTGATTGCCCTTTGGGGGGGCCATCCAGTGTGGGCATGCACAACAAGTGAGGGCATACACAACAAGTGAATGCGGGGAGTGCACTCGTTATACTCGTTAACACAGTGCAATTGAGCCGTGAGTGACTGAAGCTGATCAGCTTAAACCGCGACCTATGTGGGTGGTTTCGTGTGTTCACCAGGAGTTGTGGTCCCAACCCAGCAACCCGTGCGTGTGAAGCAATGAAACTCCGTCCTCCGAGCCATCGTGCGGGACATGCACTGCGATGCTCCGCAACGGCCGGCCCAAACATAACGCACTTACTGCTGTGCTTTTGTGTTTGCTGTCAGCTTGCTTTGATGACCAGGCACTGATACAAAACCGTTGACGCCTGGGAGTGTGGGCACAGCGCTGCACCTGACGGACATCCTTTTGGCGGTTGTCAAAGATCATTGCAGCCGCACAGCAAGTGTAAGCACTTTGCAGGCTGCGACAGGCCACAAGCGCAGCCAGCGCAGCAGGCAAGCAAGATGCGCAGACAAGCAGGCTGGCCAACGGTGTGTGTTCAGGCCCAACTCACGAATACCCTCTATGCCACACCAACAGGATAAAAGTGCAAAGCCCCAGCTTGCTCTCACCTGCTGTCTCTCCGCTACACCAGCAAACCTGCTGCGCCTGCAATGTCACGCCGTCAGGATCCTGCTGCGTATAACTGTTTCACCCGGACACAGCAGCGCGAGTTTAACAGCGGTGTGAGGTGCCACCAGGAATATAGTGTAGCAAAGCCGCAGATGCAGCAAGTGTGCACAATGCTGCAGGTTCTTTGAGGCTTCTTCGGAGAAATTTGCACGCACGCAAATCACACGCATGCACGGAGTGCGATTGGAGTGCGATTGGAGTGTGATTGGAGTGCAGTTGTGGCAAACGTAATACGAGAGTCTGAACGCATAGTGCACCCTTGCATTGTGCATTCTGATTGTGTGTGTGGGACGCTGGAGTACGCGCGGTGGGGCGCTGGAATGCAAGCGATCTTGTTTTTCTTGCCAGGCAGGCTTACAGGCGGAAAGCCGCAGTGCCTGCAGTACCAAGCTCACTCCTCATGACGCGTGGGTTAGCCCCGTTAACACATGTGCACGTGCCGTGGCATTATCGCTATACGGAGGGACGAGAGGCATGTGCAGGAAGGTGGGGTTGCATGATGAGGTTGGGTTTATTTGCTGTGGGTGTGCAGTACAAAGGCAGTACAAGGGAGCAATCACCCCACCCCACCCCGCTGCCCCACCACCCGCCCATGTTGTGGCTACATGTGCGCACACACGAGGTGTACACAAGCTGTGAGCAAGACTGTATGTGGACGGTAAGGGTGCATCGTGTGTCAGAAAATGCGCGTTGATGTCAAATCCCCGCCTTGCACCTAGCACGCAGCCTCCACACCGCTGCTGGTCGCCCATTGACTGTGTGGATCAACCAGCAGGAGGCATGGAGAGCACACAGCACCACTGCCATAATGCCTGGCTGGTATCAGCTGCGTACTAACGCTGGCAGCTATCGGAATGTGGTCGGTCATCAGTTCCTTGCCGCATGCATGTAATGCATGCATTCACAACATGCATGATTCCAGCGGGCTGTTGTGAGGGCCTTCTACTCTGCCCATGGACCCAGCATATCGTCCATGCAGGCAGACATGCATTGTTTTGCCATTTGGGTCAATGGTGGCTTAAATGCACTGGATGGTTGCAGTAGGCAACGCCAAGAAGTAAGGACACGCTCAACTAATGGTGTGAATCTCCACACCAACAACCCATAGACTGCTGCCATTAACACTGCTGTTGAAGTGTGGCTGGCACCTGGCATCCACCCCCTGTGCATGCATGCAACCAGGCAATTGCAATACATGCATGCTGAAATGCTCATGCATGCAGACGCCTGCAGGTCCTGCCCCGCTGCTCTTACACAGGTCCTCTTGCTGGTGCAGCATGCGCTCTCTCACCAACACAGCTGGCTCGTATGCAACATGTACGTCTCCACCCTGTCTGTTGGTGTGCGTGTGAGAGTGATACTGTATGTGAATCAACAAATGCACACGGCAACAACGGCCAGCCCCACGAATGATGCGCACTATCACGCCCTCTCCCCACTACTCGACCCAAATCGTCTTGAGAGCACTGCAATGCATGATCAGCAGGCATTGTTGCCAGCAAACCAGGCAGGTGGTGCGTACTGCCTGTCCTACGGACTGACCTCACATCCTCGCCTGCAACGACGCGAGGCATGTCAGTCTACCGACCATGACGCCGTGCATGTGCCGTATTCGCGCACACATGCAATCAGGACAGAACGCAGTGTGAACGTATACAATTCAGCCTCTACCAGACTGGCAGCTAGGAACGTGCCCTTGCCAGCCATACTGATGCATACAACACCATACCATGCATACTCACGCACATACGTACCCATTCAGATACCCAATCTACCGTAGTCGACTCGGTTGTGCATGATCAACGGCGGCGTCTCAACAAATATAAAAAGGCAGCAAGCAAGAGGCTTTGTCTCAGATGATAGGCAGCCACATGTGCATGTCGTGGCACCCCAATGCCTGCGCATTGCTCCTGAATGCTGGGTACTGTGAGGATTGAGGAAGCATGGCAGGGCTGCATTCCGCAAGCATGCACGCCACGCAAGCATGCACGCCACGAGGTGTGCCGCATGCAGCGCCGCGGGCACGCACTGTGAAAAACTGCAACGACACCAACGCAGTGGCTATGTCAGTATGTGCGTAAAGGCAGACCGGCCTGCGCTAACCAACATGTCCAGCCATAACGCATCAGCAGTACACCTCAGTGGGCCAGCCACACACACAGCTCTCAGCACGACAGCAGCGAGCAGTGTACATTTCAGCAAGCCAGTACACCTCAGCAGTACACCTCAGCAAGCGGTGTACACCTGACTGCCTCAGCGAGCCTCAGCGTGTGCACGTGAGCTGCAGCAGCCGTGCGAGCTAGGGTGAAACCCTAAACCCTAGCGGGTTAAAACCCAGCAGCCGTTCCAGCTAGGGGTTCAGCTGCAGCAGCCGTGCGAGCTACCTTCACAAGTTGCTAAATATGCGTTGGCGGAAGTGCGTACAGTGGTTGCTTGGCGATTAGAAAAGACACCTGAGGACCATGAAGCAAAGCGCGGAAACGCACCCGCGAGCCCGCCGCTGGCTATGCAACCGTGGCCATCACGCACGTAAATCCTGCCCCACAATACAGGCCATGAGCGACACGCAAGCAGTGATTCGTATATCATCCATTAGTGTAGCATCCATGAGCGACATCCATCCCGCAATGCAAGCCCGCAGCGCAGTTGTTCATTATCCCCACATCGTTGGCGAAACGTGTGCGGCCTCTGCTGCAGCTGCTGCCCCCACTGAAGGCGCACCCGGCACGAGCTCCAGGCCATTAGCGCTACTGCCGCCTGCGTGGGCAATGCTCCCGTCGGGCGCTGGCATGAACATGTGTGTTGGGAAATGCAACAACGCTGCTGCAGTAGCTGCAGTTGCAGTGGACACTGACAGCAGAATGGGCATGCGCATAAGCATCCTGCAGCCGCAACGTGCCGTTGCCAGGGGAGACCACTGTCAACACGCAACAACGCAGTGGGTCGGACCTTGCACATGCTTCGCCGAAAGTGCATGTGTTGTACAATGGATGTTGTGCATCCCCCTACCCTCCCAGCTAGGCTACGCATGTGAACGCATGGCGCAGTTGTCAGCAATGGGCGCCAAGCGGGCACGACCAGGTTGCGTTAGGGCCGGATCATCCACTTCACCCGCATGCCACGCCACTGTGCCAGCCGTACCCGCTTGAACCCCTGAACGCCCTTGCCGCATGGTGTGAACACCGAAACACACGCACGCCAGCAGCACTGACGGCCACGACCAGCAGACCAGCCAAGAGCGGTACGGCAGTGGCCAGGGCAATGTCATACAGTTCAAGGTACATAATCTACACTCTGACTACCAATTGTACAGTATCCGCGGTGCCTCGCTTTGGTGCAACCGTGCGGCAGGGTCAGTAGTCCGTGCACGAATGACTGTCGGTACACAAAGAAACGCATACCTACAGTTGCCTATAGAGGGGAGTGTCGGCCTCGGCTAGAAAGCTCCAAGTGTAAAACACCCAAACCTAGATAATCCACCACTTGCCTTGCCGATTGTGTTTGCCCACCCATGCAGGTGTGAGAGGCTTTGCTCATCATTGATAGGCGGTTCATTCCGGGTGTCCTGATAGATTGACGGGAAGGTGATGAGATGAGCGCCTGGTCAGTCTTCCACTACACAACAGGCATGCATGCGCATCAAAGACTTCATGCAGGGCAAAATTCAATGTCCTGCAGATGTGGGATGGACGGACAGGCTGCAGCCAGAGCATCGTGCACAAGGCAATCTTGGAAATTGGAGATCAGGATACGGCGCAGCCCGCCGCGGTGCGGTGAGTCGCGCAGCGCCTGCAGCAGATCTTCGGTGTCTTCATCATCGATTGCGTCGTGATACAGCGACAACTCCTGAAGGGATGGCAGCGCCAAGCTGGACCGCAGCACGTCGCACAGGGGCCATATGCCACACAATTGAAAACTCTGAAATGTGAGGCGACAGGTGATGTCGAGGTGGACGAGGCGGGAGAAGTGCCGGGCGGTGGACAGCAGCGCGCACACCTGCTGCATGCCATGCTGCGGAATACCGATACAGTCCAGCTGTGTAAGACCACACAGTGCCGGGTTGGAGGCGAGTGCGCATACCACACGGCATGTCCTCGAGCCGTCCTCACGACGACCTGCTAGCGGCATGAAGCCGACCGCAACGTGCTGAAGCGCGCCCAGGCTGGTGCGTGATGCGTCTGCGAACATCTCAACCAAATGCTGGGCAGCGGCATCGTCAACCAGCTCACCACCCGCCAGCACCAAACTGCGCACGGTCCCCATGTGACTAGCTGCCAGCATCGTGTCCAGCGCTCCTGCCACTGGCTTTGTGATGTCGCTCCCCAGCAGAGTCAACGAGCGTAATCCGCTGAGGCCGGTAGCGGCCGCCAGTGCCGCCAAAGAGGCGGACGTGACGGCCTCAGAGCCCTGAAAGCGCGCTGCAAGCAGGCGCAGCTCTGTCAGGCCGTGCAGGTGCGGGGCGTGCTGCAGCATCCCTGCCACACTCATGGCCAGCCCGGGCGCGTCCTCTCTCACAGAGGGCATCCCCAGCGTGGGCAGTCGCAGGTGCGAGGCGGCACGCAGCGTTTCCACCAGCTGCATGATGCACTCTGCAGAACGGATACCGCAGAGGTCAAGTTTCCGCAGGCCGCACAACTGTGTGTGTGCCAACGCCGCGCACATGTCCGATAGGATTGGTGCATCCCAGTCCTCGATACGGAGGTCCAAACTGGTGAGCGAGGATGCCAGGTGCGATACACGGAGAAGTTGGAGCACAACTGAGGCGTAATTGTGCGCTATGTCAAAGCGCTGAATGGAGCGCAGGTGCGTGGCTTGCGTGAGAGAAGCGATGAGGGGCTGCCAGCCGCCAAGCTCAACTTTATTAAAGCTCAAGTTCAGGCGCTGCAGGTTGGCCAGGTGCGGCGAGCTGAGCAGGATGCGTCCGAGCTCTGCCATGCCTGCAGCTTTTAGGTGGGCGTTGCTCAGGTCCAGGTGCGTGAGGTTCGAGAGGTAGGCGCTTCTCAGACCCTGAATGCACACAAGGGCCTGGGCGCCGTCGCCAAGACTATCGCGGCTGTCATCGCCACTGCTGCCGGCATCAGCGCCGTCGTCATCGCCGCTGCCGTCGTCGTCGCTGCTGTCGGCCTCAGCGCCTTCACCGGAGTCGTTGCCACCATCGCCACTGCCGGAATCAGAACCTTCAGCAGAGTCAATGCCGCTGTCCTCATCCGAGTCAGACTCCCGAACAAGGACCCCCAAGCCTCTGTCACGTGAATACTGTAGCGCATGTAGGCTCGCCAGGTGTGTGTTTGAGGGCGCCAGCAGGGCTGACCACGCAGCATCATCAACGCCGCCAGCCTTCTTGCCAAGCAAGTCCACATGCAGGCAGGTAAGCCCGCGCAGATGCGTGGACAGGCGCACGCAATCCAGTGCAGCCGCCATGGTGGCGGCCCGTGCATGCTCGCCGCTCAGCGTGATGGCGGTGAGGGTGGAAAACCAGGGTGGGAGCGGCTGGTTTGGACCGTACGGCCAGGCTAGGCGCACCCCTGGCCCACACCAGCGGCTGCGCAGTGCAGTGACACCATGCGAGTAGCAGTCGCGCCAGCGCTTGCACACCAGCCTCGCGGCCCTGTGCACGCAGTGGGGTGCGAGGATGAACCCCAGCACGCTGTCCGGCAAGCGCTCCGGCTGGCACTCGACCATGCCGTGACCCAGATCTGCCATGTGTACAACAGGTTGCTTGCTCCAGAGCTAACAAAATGGGTATCGGGTCTGCTGGATGGCTCCTATCCAGCACAGCGGCTCACAACATCGAGTCGTGACAGCGCTGACAGGTAGATTGCTGACAGTCCGTTTCAATGGAGCCCTCTCGTGTGGCTGATACCCTCACTGGCTCACAGCATGCACTGCATGGCAGCAGCGGCAGGCAGCGTGAGTTGAGCTGGCCACACGATAGGAGCAGGTTTATGCGAAAACGTGCCACAACGCCTGCTGACTGCTGTTGCCCTTTTGGGGGACCATCCAGTGTATGTGGGCATACACAACAAGTGGGATAGTGAGATGGGGGCATACACAACAAGTGAATGCGGGGAGTGCACTCATTAACACGGTGTGACAAGAGTCCTGAGTGACTGAAGCTGCTCAGATTAAACCGCGACCTATGTGGATGGTTAAATGTTCACCAGGAGTTGTGGTCCCAACCCAGCAACCCGTGCTTGTGAAGCAATGAAAAGCCTCCGAGCAAGTGTATGGGACACACGTGTGAGACACACTGCACCGCAACGGGGCCCAAATAAAACGCACTTACTGCGGTGCGTTTGTGATTTCTGTCAGCTTGCTTTGATGACGAGGCACTGCCACCGTTCACGCCTGGGAGTGTGGGCACAACGCTGCACCTGCCGGATACCGTATTGGCAGCTGTCAAAGATCAACGCAGCCGCACAGCAACTATAAGCACTTTGTAGGCTGCGACAGGTCAGAAGCGCAGCCATCGCAGCAGGCAAGCACAATGCACGATGCTAACGGTGCAAAGGCAAGCACGATGCGCAGGTGTGCCTTCAGGCCCGTCTCCCGAATACCCCCTGTGCCACACCAATAGGATAAAGCTGCAAAGCCCCAGCTTGCGTTCCTCACCTGATCTGTCTCCGCTATACCAGCAAACCTGCTGCGCCTGCAACGTGACGCCGTCAGAATCCCGCTGCGTGCACGGTCAGTGTTCACCCGGAATGCAGCAGCTCATAAGAAGTTTAACAGCGGTGTGGCTGGGTGTGAGGTGCCACCAGGCATATAGTGTAGCAAAGCCTGCAGGTGCAGCAAGTGTGCACAATGCTATAGATTATAGATTCGTTGAGGCTTCTTCAGAGAAATTTGCACGCACGCGCGGACGTACGCACACACGCTTGAGTTTTTTTTAACGAGGGGGATGCATGGTGCGCGCGTGCACAGCGCATTCTGATACAGTGTGTGGGGCACTGGAAAGGCATGGGGCGCCGGAATGCAAGCGATCGTACGTTTTCTTGTCATCCAGGCACATCCAGGCGGAAAGCTGCAGTGCCTGCAGTACCAAGCACTCTCCTCATGACCTGTGCGTGGGTTAGCCCCTGCAACGCATGTACACGTGCCGGCGTTGTCGGTACACGGATGAACGAGAGGGCGCGGAGGTGGAGTCGCATGCTGGGGTTGGGGTTGTGCATTGATTGGGTGCGCAGCACGAGGGCGGTACAAGCAGCCCCCCCCCCCCCCCCCCCCCCCCC
>BDDA01000836.1:7043-50135 GCA_001662385.1 Chlamydomonas asymmetrica
CATCACGTTGACTGGATAATTGGATGGACACGTCAAATGCTTAGGCAGGACGGCCACCGCATGCTTCATCCTGCACCCACCTGTCCATGACCTCTGCCACCAGCCGCCCCCCCTTGAGCGCCTCGCCCGTCATCTGGGGGCCCAGGAACAGGCCCTGGAACATGACGCGCAGGGTGCTGCTGGGCACGCCGCCGGCGTCGATGCCTATCCCCGGTGCGTACAGGCGCCCCGCCACGGCTCCTATCAGGTCAGCGCGGCCCGCCACGTACCCTCCGCCCGGGGAGATGGTGCCACCTGCACACAGAGGCACACATTCAGGTACAGGCGCAGATGGCTCTTGAATTGATTCGCTAAGTGACGGGTTCTCGTTGCTTGACTGACTTGCACGAGCGTTATCAGTCTTATCTTGAGAGGAGTGGCAAGGAGCTCCAGTGTAAGAACCCACACGCACCACAAGCGCACAGGTGGCGGTGCAGGCTCCATCACATTATTCACATGCCATGCCTGGAGGGCAAATCACGAGCGAGCCCTACACATCTTGGCCAGCATCGCATCGATCCAGAAGCTACAGCCCAAGCAGCGCAGGCCAGCTGAACCGCAGCGCTGCACGCTTCTATGTGCCATAAATGAACCGCAGCGCGGTCTGCATGCCACCCGGCATGCACGGCATGCAGAACCGGGCCTTGCCTGCATTCTTGATGAGCGACCCCATGCACAGGTCGGCGCCCACAGCGCACGGCTCCCGCTCGTCCGTGAACTCCCCGTAGCAATTATCCACCGTGACCACCACGTCGGGGTCTTGCGCCTTGATGATCTGCAACCATGGCACCGTCACGCAATCAACCGATGCCATGACGATCATGGCGCAAGCCGGCACGGTGCCAGGCCCCCGGCAAGCGCACGCCGTGGCAACGCTATGCACGCTTTGTTTGCGTTGTGGGCGTAGGCCTGTGCTTGCGTGGTGGTGTGCTGTGGGTGCGGGGAGGTTCGGAAGTTGTGCAGAGCACGCCAGCTCATTACAGCATGACAGCGCTGCTGCTGGGCGAGCAGTCGTGCATGCTAGGCACGCAAGTCAGAGCGCCATGAGAGGCCGCTCATGACGGACTCCACTCACCTTGATAGCCCGCTCAATCTCGGTAATCGAGAGTGTCGGACGCAGCGCATAGCCGCATGACCGCTGTATGTGGGCTACCTTCGTTTTGCCTGTGCAGTGCACAGTGCAAGGTGCGCAAGTGGTTTCCAACTATCAGCGCACGTGTGCGAGCGGTGAAGTACTTCCCATGGGGCCATAAAGTAGCGCATTCAAGTAGTGCGTTAGATGAGATACGCGTGTATATGCATGTTTTGAGGCACCACAAAATCTGGACTAACGGCCGCTCGCTTGGCTCAACCCTCTGCACTGCCCCTGCACCCCAATCGCCCCTCCCACAGCCCCCCCGATGGCCCGCTCGGTCCACCAGCCACACATGACGCCAACATGACTGACTGGCATTTTGGAGATCCCTTGCATCGCCTTGGGGTGCCGTACCCCATCCCGCACCTGCGTTACGGCTGCGTGCTCGACTGGCTTGAGCTGCACATGAATGCACTGTGACTTGTGCGATGGCCAGCGATGCTTTTCGCTGGCGACACACGCACCGGGGATGATTGCTTTCTCCAGCGCCGTCCAGTCGATCTGTCCGTCCTGCGCCAGCGCCAGCTCGCGGTAGGTGACGCCGAACTCCATGAGGCTGCCGTGGCCGGGGGTGCCGCGCGTCCCAATCACCTCCTCCATAGTGTCATACGGGCTGCACACGCATAGCATTGTGCAGGGCGCATGCGGCAGTCGTGTACATGCGACAGCACTGTTTGCATCTGGGGCACCAGTCGCAGCAGCCATGACCAGGGGTGCCTCCCGCTCGTGCAGGCCTTTACGAGGCCAGAGAGCACAGCGCGCATGTTATTTGCTTATGCGCACACGCATGTGAATGCGCCTGTAGATGCGCTGCGCGTGTGTGCTCTGTGCGCGCATGCATGCTTGTGTGTGCGCGTGCCAAGGCTCCTGCAGAGTGACTTACTGGCCTGCTATAGCCAGCATCTCGTCCCCAGGGCGCAACACAGCATACAGCGCGCTCGCTATAGCGTGTGTGCCGCTGACAAACTGAATGCGCATAAGGGCTGCCTCTGCACCCATCACCTGGGCCATCACCTGTAGGAAGAGGACACACAGCACGTGGTGGTGTTTGCCAACCAGTGAAGACACAGCAAACGCTTGCATGGCACTATACAATAGACCTGCTATGCTGCGCTTTGCCAAGCCTAAGCGCTTACGCTGTCCAGAGTCTCCCTCCCGAGGTCGCCATGGCCATAGCCTGTCGAGCCCTGGAAGTGGTGGGGCCCGACGCGATGGTCTCGAAAGGCTTTTTGAACCTTCCGAATGTTGGCCGCCACCAAACCATCAATCTGAAAGAAAATTGGCTGCAGGTCCTGGGCTGCGGCTTGTATCTGCAGGACGGAAAAACACGAGGCGAAACCGTTATGCAACCTTGATGACACCCATTTAGCCAAGACAGCAAGGGTTTGCTAATGGCAACAGGTAAGGTTAAGGAACTATATTAATTGTAGCGCCGCTGGATGTACCAGTTGCAAGTTTGCCCTGCCCAGTAAGCTTGAAAGACGTCGGCAGGCGGCACGTGTGACCGAGAATCATCACGCCCTTTCCACACTTGGCCAAAACAGGGCACAACATACTAGTGCACCACCGAACCGGCCCAATACAGTTAACTTAACTCACCACCTCTGCAGCTGGTAAGGGCACGACCTGGTGGGTCGCGTCAGCCACAAGACCGTTGTGGATTCCTGGCTGAGGCTGGCTCGCCCATTTGGTTCGATTTGCGCTCCTCCTCTCACCAGCTACCACTGCAACAGAGTAAGACCTGCTACAGGCTCCTGGAGCAAGTTTTACACCTAAGCGTACTGGCCTGCCCAGAAGCAAAGCGCTTGCTTGTTGGCGGCCTTGCACATGCAGGCGCTGCTGCTGCAGTTGCTGATTGAGCATTGCTACCAAGCGAAAGTGAACTGATGAACCCTCAATCTCAGCCTGGTGTGCATTACATATCAAAGTGATGTGTCTTTTACCAGGGAGCAACTGCTCTGCGCAGCAGAGGGGACTCAATGAAGGGGCCATTGCATTTTGTGCTGCGGCTGTCACTGTCGGGTGAAGGAAGTTGGGAAGGCTCTTGCTTAAGATAGGAAGGCTTAATATTACGCCGTTGGTTGTTAAAGCACTTTAGGGAGTCAAGGTGTAACTAGACTGAGCAAAATGCCGGACTAGCGGTGACGGACGCTACGTGCTTCACCTCGGCGATGTTCCTGTAAAGGCGAGGCTTAAGCACTGCTGAGGAGGCTCAACCAGCATCACAGTCCTTTTCAGGCTGCCAGTGCTGGCTCTGCGAGGAACAGTAGTTTTTGAAGCACGGCGTGCAGAATGCAGGGCTTTCGTGTGTTGCTGTTGACACCATGGCTCATCTGGGTTGTCACTCATCCAAGCTTAAGCGAGGCTCGTACGCCGGGCTCTATTGTCAAGGTGATTGCTCCACCATCTTGTTCGGTGTCCTGCGGCAAGGGCAATTGCTGCGGTCGATGAGCGTGGCGCGTGAACTGACGTGTGGCTTGAGTATGCATACAGGAAATATGGCGCCAAAACGCCGGAGCAACTTTCAACGTCAGCTCTATACCAGCACTCCGGTACGTTGTGGCAACGTGTTGAGGTCCTGCCGAACCTCCTTCTACCGCTTGCTGCTGCACGTTTCTCCTGACTCCATAACCAGTGCCACCCGTTTGCATCTGCAGGCAACAAGCCTGGGATATGTTTGACTTTGGGTACAGTAACTACATGCAACACGCGTTTCCCAAGGTGCGAACCGTTCACCACCTGACCAGGCGTGACCAGCGTTGGAATTGTGGTTAGGCCTATGTGACGAGGGTAGCAAATGGGAATGCTGCAGCCCCCACCTGTATAACTTGCAGCGTGTTGTGCCTGCTTTGGTTTCTCAGGACAATTTGCTTCCGGTCAGCTGCTCAGGACAGGATTGGCAAGGTGGCCTGGCTATCACGATGATTGACTCCCTTGACGCCCTGTTGGTGAGCTGAGTGTATTGAGGTTGTCCACTTGCTCTGCCGCACGAGCCACGGCACTGCTGCAGCTTGCAGTACCTGACAATGCTGTGCACCTATGCGCAGCTGCTGAACCGGAGAGCCGACATTGAGCAAGCGATCACGTTGATGCGGCATAACGTGACGTTTGACAAGGTGAGCAGTGTTGAGCTGCTACTAGTATGTGTCACGCCAACGTCGTAGTCATTCGCACAGCTGTCGCATGCACCACGCATGCACCTGGCTCACATGTTGGGCAGGCAAATCAGAGTGCCCAGTGGACGTAGCATGCACCATTGCTTGCCCGATGCGCACACAGCGCTGGTTCATGTCCATTGTGTGGGCTAAGCGTGTTGAGGGCAGTCACATGGCACAGCACAGCGCGCCGGCCGGCTGCCGTCAGGGCCGTACGCAAAACGAGGCGAGGGCTCGCCCAACCATGTGGTTCGACCCACCTGCCACATGGCTGCCTGGGCACCCGTCCTTGTGTCCATGCATGCACGCATGTGCATACCCTCTGTGTGTGTGTGTGTAAGCACCCCACACCCTGTATGCACACCCTGAGCACACCACTGCGCAGTGTGTCGCGTGTTGCTGGACTCACGCATGCGCCGCCTTATCTCATCGCTCACCATTCCCTGATCTGGATTGCCTGCGTGCAGGACACCAAGGTCCACGTGTTTGAGACGGTGATTCGTGTCCTGGGAGGGCTCATTAGTGGACACCTGCTGCTGAAACAGGTGTGTGATGCATACGGACCCCATGTAGGGGCGCAGGGGCCCAGACCCTGCTGCTTTAGGCCTGTTGCTGCTGGAGCAGCATCAAACCCCTGCTATTGGTCACCCCTACCATCGCCATGGAAGACGCCTGCTGTTTGAAGGCTGCAAATCGTTCGGTTTCGGTTCCCTGGCCGTGCCGGCGAGACTGGCTTATGCAAGTGAATGGCACTGACGGGTTGTGGGCGGCGGCTGGATGGCCCCCTCGCGCGGCACCTCCTGCGTGCGCACTGCGCAGGACCCCAGCATCGTGAGCAGCGGCTACGACGACATCTTTCTCACGCGCGCCGTGGAGCTGGCGGAGCGCCTGCTGCCCGCGTTCGACACGCCCAGCCGCCTGCCGCTGCTGTTCATCCACCTCACACAGGCATGTCAAGACGCGCTCCCCGCCCGCATGCTGTGTGTGTAGCATTGGATAGGTGGCAAGGCTGAATGTGACACTGAGAAGCAAACCCAAACCAATGCTCCCGTGCGTAGTGCATGCATAGGCCCCTAGGCACCATACAGAACCAGCAGTGAACCAACAGCCGTACCCCAATTCCATGCTGTGTGTGCGCGATGTGGCCATGCGCGTACATGATGTGGTCTGCATTTGATACTGGTGATTGGTGTAGGTGCGAGGATCTGCGGTAGTGCGTGAATGTGCGGGTGCATGTGCATGCCAGCGTCTGCGTTGAATGCGGTGTGTGGCGGTCGGCAGGGCCGTGTTGTCGTTGTCGGGCATACACGCCTGCGCTGCAGCCTTCAGGGTACCCCCGCTGATGGAGCGAGCCCCGCGGATGGAGCGAACGGCTGCGAGCGCTGCACACGGCCTTGCTTATTATCTTATGAGAGCTGGCTTGTGCAACGCTCCTCCGCCCCTAACGCCTTCCCATGCTTTGACTGCCGTGCGAACTAGACCCGCTCAGCGGGCCGCTGTCCTGCTTGCCTGCCGTGCTTGTCTCTGTCACTGTGTGCAGGGCCAGATCCCCGAAACCAACATCACCTGCACCGCGTGTGCCGGCACGCTGCTGCTGGAGTTTGGCATGCTCACGTACCTCACCGGCAACCCAGTGTACCTACAGGTGGCGGAGGAGGCGGCAAAGTCAATGTTTGACCGCAGGTAACACCAGGTGCTTTTCAATACCGTAATGCTGATCACCCTTTGCCCTTTGCCCTCTCCATGTGTGGATGTAAAGTGTAAACCGACCTACCGTACTTGCACGGATTCCTCAAGTCAGCGGGGAGCGCTGGGGTGAACCCAGGGAAGCGCAGTGCACTGCACCTGCAGGTTCTACCTGGTTCGGCAGGCGCTCCGTAACGTGCACTTTGTGTGAGCGCCGCGGTATCCCTGCCTTCTGATGTAATGCTCTCAATGCAACAACCTGAACCTGAACTCAAGCCCAGACCTCAAGCTGTTTCGTTGCGTTTGTCAACGCGCAGGTCGCGGCTGGGCCTGGTGGGGTCCAGCCTCAACGTGCTCAACAGCCAGTGGGTGCACAAGGAGAGCACCATCGGCCCCGGCACCGACAGCTACTACGAATACCTGCTCAAGGTGCGTGTGCGGTGTGTTAGTATGTAGGATTACATTTATAGACATGTGGTACGGAGTGATGATCTGCGTGTGTAGGTGTGTGTGTGGGAGCCAGGGGTGCTGGCAGGGTTTGGCCGGTCGGGCACAGCTGGTACCACCAGTGCCAACTTGCTGTATGCGTTCGGCTTGCCCAAGTATGGCGTTGCTGCTTGTATACTTGGGTGCAAAGGGCTTGTAAGGTTCTTTCTACACCTCACCGGCACAGCAACGCAACTCGACACTGGTCCTACATGCGCCGTGTTGCCTGCTGGATGCTGGCTCATCCAGCACCACTGATTTGCGCCGTGCTGCAAACCATTCGGCCGTTTACATGTGGTGTGTGTGTGTGTGTCGTGTGCCGCTTCTTCCTTGTTGCCCTGCCCCTCCTGCGCTTCTGCCTTGGCCTGGTCTCCACGCAGGCCTACCTGATGTTCGGCAAGCATGAGTACCTGGATATGTTTGCAGACCTGTACGTGTCCACCATGCGCTGGCTGCAAATACCCGGCACATTCCGGGGCTACTCCTTCCTTGTGGATGTGAGTGCAGGCGGCGGCATCCGTGCCTGCAGGCCGCCACCCACATCAGAATGCATGGGCGCCCCCACACACAAATTGTGGTGCAAAGATCATGTCTGTGCGTGCGCCTCACCCACGTTCATGTTGTTCTCAGCCGAACCCGGTTGGTGGGATCCTTCAAGGTGGTGCACCCGTGCAAAACAGTACCAGCCAGCAGCAGAGAGTTGCGCAGGGTGTTGAGTGACGTATAGAGTGACGTACTCAGCAGACGTGGTCGAACTCTTGACACGCAACCTGGTGCCATGCTGTACCCCGTACGTGCACAGGTCCACATGGACAGCGGGCGGCTGTCAAAGCCCTTTGTGAGCTCGCTAGCGGCGTTCTGGCCCGGCATGCAGGCGCTCGTAGGTACGTGCGCCGATGACATAAGAGATGCCCACTGCCCACCCCGCCGTGCTTGTTGGCGTTGAGCGTGTGTCAGTGCGTGATGGCGCCAGCCGGCGCGCGCTTCTGCTGCCCCTGTTTGATGTGGGGATGCTGATTGCCCCATGGCCGTGTGTGTCACTCGTCATGCCAAGAGCATGTCCGCTGAATGGCCATATTGCTCTGGCGGTTCAGTCAGCTTGGGACCAGGAGAACGCTGCCTTGTGCGTCGCTTGCTCACCGCCCACTCGCTCACACCATCACCTCTACACCATGTCCCACATGGCTCACCAACATGCAGGCCAGCAGCAGGATGCGGTCGACCTGCACAACAACTTCACAGCCGCTTGGCGCACGTTCGGATGGATGCCAGAGGTGTTTGGCATAGGTGCGTGGGGTTGTGGGTGTGCTGGTCGTTGTGCGAGATGGGGCGTGTGGGGTCCGGCAAGTCCTCCCTGGTGGGTCAAGCGCCTTTCCCGCTAGCTATGGGTTTGCCGGATGTCAAAAGTGCTCATCATGCTACCTTCTAGTTCCCCCTGCCTAAGCCACACTGATAGAGCCCACCTGGATGATCTGCTGAGGCTGGGTCTCTCACTCGGCTTGCTTTGCTGGACCTCTCCCCCGCCTGCCTACCTTGGTGCAATCACCGGTACACTGCAAGGCATTGCTTCTGCAGCCATCACTTGTTCTCGCTGTCGGGGCACGGTTACTAGCCCTGCTCGCTCACCTGCCTGCCAAAGTGCGAAATTCCTCCATGCAATGTTGCTCTACAGACCTGTCCAAGGTTCACCCCGAGGATCCCGGGTATAACCTGCGACCCGAACACATTGAATCCACGTACCTATTACACTGCGTCACACAGGTCTGTCACACAAGCGGGCAGTGGGGGCGGGCAAGTGTGTGAGCGCCTGGTTGTGACACCTGCACGTGCGCATGACTGGCGACCAGCATGCGCAAGCCTGAGCCTGCTTGCAACGCTGGCGCAGGCTATGGGTGTTGCCATGAACCCGCCGGGGCAATACGTGCTGCAAAACATGCTTCAATCCACTTGCGCTCCTACACGAACTGCGCTAGCTTATGATCTCGCACACATGTGATGGACTCTGCTGATCTGCCCTGCTGTAGGACCCTGAGTACCTGCAAGTGGCCGCCAACATCCAGGCCACGCTACAGTCGCACAACCGCGTCAAGTGCGGCTACACGAATGTGGGCAACGTCAACACGGGTAGGAAGAGCGCACACACCGCCGCATATGCATACTGCATGGCCCCACGGGACTCTTATCTTAACATGCTGTCGCGGCATCGCCTGCCGCTGGTCCCCTCCGCCTTCGCGCTTGCATGCGCCATGCAATGAGGAGCAGCTTTCCTCCCTCGCAGCGCACCATTGCACAACATGAAGGTAATGCACAATGCCCATGTGAAGATATCGCTTGCAACTGGCTACCACTGCATGGCCACAGCTAGGGCTCTGTGGCAAGCACGTGTGCAGCTGCCGTAACATCTCCAACCCATCCACTGCTCGCCTGTGGGGTCGTCGGATGTGGAGATATGGCAAACCAAGCACTCAACCATGTGCATGACTGATCTGCAACACTGAGTGGCTGACTTTGCAATTTGCGCAATTCTCACCCAGGCGAGCACGGTGACTTGATGGAGAGCTTCTTCCTGTCTGAGACAGTCAAGTACCTCTACCTCATGTTCAGTGACGCACCGGGCCTCATCGACTACTACATCCTCACCACAGAGGGCCACCTCATGACGCCCCTGGAGCTCATGACGCCCGATGACTGGGCGGCCGCGGCGGCCGCAGCAACCGCGCAGAAGCTGCTGGCGAACCGCACCGCCGCGCACGGCGGGCCGCCGGCCGCTGCACACGCCGACTCGGCGGCAGGCGCCGGCGCAGCTGCCGCTGCCGATGTAGCGGCCGCATCAGCGAGTGTTGCTGCTCCGGACATGCACTGTCTGCAGTCCAACGCAGGGGAGGCCGTGTGTGGCGGTCCGCCCGGCATAACAACCGATCATGACCCTTCCGGAAGCGTGTTGGGCAGCAACAGCACAGGCAGCGGCGTGCCTGCGGCTGGCAGCGCAGGTGCGAGCGCGGCGGCTGCGGATGTGGCCAACGCGGCGCGTTCCGTGCAGGACATTGATGCTGAGCTGGACGCAGCACAGCAGCTGCTGGACAGCGTGCCGGAGAACTGCGCCAAGCTGTGCATGACGCCCACGGAGCTGCAGCAGGTGAGCAGAGCATCGCAGCAGCACCCCCACGCCGCGGTCGCGCCACTGACTGTCTCGCATGCGTTGTGTCGCCAAGCATGCACCATTGTCATTTTCAGGCTACCGTAGCAGCAGTTCTACATACTTCGAGCTGTCAGTGCATTGCAGAGATGCTGGCATGTAGGGGGGTGTGCAGGGTGTGAAGTTTGAGCATTGCCGTGATCAGCAAGCACGTCATTACGTTCCTGTCGGTGAGCCGTTCCGCTTGCGCGCCCGCGACTGACGTGCGCAGGTGCGGCAGGAGACGCACCTGCGCAAGGCGTTCCCGCTGCTGAGCTTCAGCCGGCGCGCCGCCGCGCTGCTGCGCCTGCGGCGCTGCGTGGCGTGCGTGGTGGTGACTCAGCGCCTGCTGCAGCACCCGCCCGCGGACAACGTGCTGCGTGCCAAGATCATGAACCTCCCCAAGCACAGCATTGACGAGGTGGCGCACCAGATCCAGCAGCCGCAGCAGTCGCCGGCGGATGGGAAGCGAGAGAAGGTGGTGCTGGCGCAGGTGGTGTGCACGCTGCAGGTGAGGGCCGCACATAGACATGGCGAAGACATAAATCATGCTGCACTGTTGCTGGGCTGTCCCTGTTGCCAATGGGGTGAGTGATCCTTGTCTGTGAGCGTGCACGCTAGGGGCAGCGGGATGGGCATGTGGAACTGCGGGACGGATCAGCAGAGGTGTACCGGAGCGTGGCACGATCTGATGCGTTTAGCCAGCCTCAGACCAGACTAGAACACTTTCAAGGCTTCCCATGGCTGAAACACTGACTGTATGTGGCGTTGTGCTGCTGACCATGGTATACAGGTCTCGAGGAGCCTGGGCGCGTTCTGCAACAACGTGCGCATGGTGACGGGCCACGACGTAAAGCACGGCCTGCCGCACAACGCGCTGGTGGTGCAGCTCAGCCAGCCGGCACCGCCGCAAGACCCCTCCTGGGCGCACCACCTGCACCAGCAGCGCCAACAGCAGCAGCAGCAGCAGCAGCAGGGGTTGTTGGGCCCTCAGCTCGGCCAAGGCCAGCAGGGCATGACAGCGGGCGGCGCTGGCGCCGGCGCCGGGCCATTCAACGACGTTGCCCCTGCCACCGGCGTGGTGGTGCTGCGTGGCGGGCGCTTTGGCGAGGTGTCCCTGGTGCTTGAGGCCAGCACAGCTATGTTTGGCACGGACCTCGTGGAGTACACGCACAGGTACGCATACGCATATGCACACTGCATGGCACCACGTGCGCCTTATTCTGATGCACAGGTACTGCTAAGCGCCGGCCAAAGAGGCGCTCAGCTGCGCCTCATGTGCACCGGGGTTGTCTCTTATTGTCAGTAGCACCGGTTGGGGCGGGAGCAGCTGCAGGCTTGCCCGCTCTCATGCTGTTCCCGTGGCACGGTTCCTATGGCACGGGATGTACTGTATTTGCAACGGCAGAACCCCAAAGCACGAACTGAACAGCCTCGCCAACAGGCTGAGAGTGTTCATTTGCACCAACTGCTGCAACATAGCACTTTATAGGTTGTTGTGAGCAACGCAGCAGTAGTGTCTGACTGTGCAGCGCACGATCGAACGGGTGCGTTGTGTACTCGTGTGGTGGTGGTGGTGGCGCAGGTGCCTGCACCACCTGCTCAACGCGACCGCCCCCAGCGGCGTCGACGGCTTCCTCGTCAGCCCCCACTGGTCGCTCGCCACTTACATCCAGCAGTACAAGTCCACCACCCGGCCCATGTGCCCTGCTTGGCCGGTAGCAACGCCCACAGCAGATCCTGCGTCTGCAGCTGCATCAGCGCCGGGCGATGCGCGAGGCAGCCGACCCCGTCAGCCCGCAGGCCCAGGAGGAGGCAGGTTCCGGTATCGCCGCACGAGTGCGGATCGTGGGCAGGACGGCGCTCGCGTGGCCAAGCCATCAGCAGCGGCGATCGCGCAGTCACAACCAGCCAGCGAGGACGCCACCATGGAGCCCGCTGACGGTGGCCGTGGCAGCAACGGGGACACCGGGCGCAGCAGCAGCAGCAGCAGCAGCAGTGGCGGGGGCGAGGGCGCCGGCGCACCTGTGCGCACTGCCCACTTGTCAGCTCGAGCGCAGGTGGCCGCACGTGCCACAGAGCGCGCCGTGGCCAGCCTCGGGCCGTTGTTCGGGGAGTCGCGCCGACACGCAACCATGCCCGCCGCCGCCATGGCGGCCGCCACGACGCCGTCATCGCCCCCGGCACCGCTGCGTGCATGCGACGCCGCTGCGCAGCTCACCAAACTCCGCAAGCAGCAGCAGCAGCAGCAGTTATCCTGTACGGAGGATGCTCTGCATCCGAAATCTGCTCATGCGCAAGCAGCAGGGCAGGGCGGTGTGGGCAGGCGCCGGTCACCCGTGCGGCTGCCCAAGCTCTCTTTGGACTCTGTGCTGGCCTCCTGCCGCCAGGGCGTGTGCGCGGCTGTGCCGCTGCTGACGGCTCCCCTGGCACTCGCGGACCCGCCCAACGCGTGCTCGCCCCCACGCAACGCGGCGGAGCTGGCCGGCAAGATCGTGGTGGTGCTGCGCGGCGGCTGCAGCTTTATTAGCAAGGCGCTCACGGTTCGACAAGCAGGTCAGTGCAGCGGTGGCTCACCATTTCACCCCGCCCAACGATGTTCACCATGGCAACAAGGCTGTGCAGGCGGATGTGTGCTAATCACTTCATTGCCGGCGTGACTGTACGGCTGGGGAAGGGGGAGGGGTGCAGGCTGTGCACCTGGGGGTTGCGTAGGGGATGAGGGGCCCACGGTGTCACCAGGTGCCACTGTGTATTGCATGCACGTTTGCTGGTACATTGATATGTGTTTCCTGTGGCCCTAGCCTGGCCTCATTATGGTGCTGGAGGAACCTACAGCCCAGCCATGAATCCATGATTGTTTCAATTGTTGTGCGCCCCAACTTGACGCCACCCACAAGTTGGCCCCCTGCAACCTGCACCTTGCCGTTGCGTGCCCCGGCTGCAGGCGCTCTGGGCGTCGTGCACGTCAATTTTATAGGTCGCGGCGACCTGGTCAACATGGCGGGCGACGGCACCCGCCGCGACGTGGACGTGCCCTCGCTGCTCATCAACCGCCAGTCGGGGCGCCTGCTGCTCGCCGCGCTGCGCCAGCACTCCGGCCGCCTGGCCGCGACGCTCGCGCTCGTGCCCGAGGAGTCGCTGCCGCCGGCCATACACGCAGACCTCGCGCAGCAGCGGCGGGCCCGCGACGCCGCGATGCAGGCACAGCACACCGGGGGAGGGCCCGGCAACGGCTTCTGTACCGCATCGGGCGAAGAGATCTTCCTAGATCCCGGGCTGAGCCTCGGGTCTGATCCGGGCCGCGTGGCGAGCTGGGCGGATGCAGGGAGCGCAGACAGCGGCTGGGAGGACGACGGGCAATGCGGGAACGACGCAACGGGTGGCGGTGGCGGCGGGGAGGGGTTCGGGGGAGAGGGCGGGGGAGGAGGAAGCGCGGGTGCCGGTGGTCGGGGCCAGGGTGGGGGCGGGAGCGGCGCGGGTGGGCAGCCGGCCACGCAGCTGGACCTGCTGGTCCCGGCGACGAGCCAAGGCTACCTTCAGGCGCACGTGCTGCGCGACGGCGTGGACATGAATGCGCTGTTTGAGCAGCTCCTGGCGGACGGGCGGGTCGTGACGGCGCTGCAGGAGGTCGCCGCGCAGAACGCCGCCGCCGCGTCTGCGGCTGCCTCGCCTGCGCCCTCGGCCGCAGCCGCAGCCGCAGCGGCAGCTGCCGCTGCAGCGGCTGGTTCGGCCGCCGGTGGTGGTAGCGGCGCCGTTGCCAGCGAAGGTGGGGGTGGCGGGAGCGCTGCGGCAAGTGGCGCGGATGAGGGGCCGCGGTCCATTGAGCGTGAGGATGTTTCGCTGCTCTGACAGCCGTGCAGCTATGCAGATGGGAGCATGCTGAATGTGCAGTCCCCCGCAGCAGTGCTGTCGCCCTTTGCACGTACAGTGCCAAAGAGCGCCGGTTGTGCAGGCATGCAGCCACCGTCGCTTGCCGACCCGTAGCGCAGCAGCAGCGTTATCAATGCGGATTCCGGTGCTGGCCTTGGCAGCCTGCCGGCATCGTGACATTTTGTTGTGCTTTAGGTAGAGGGTTCATACGGTATGCAAAGGTGTGGCTTTCTATGATTTTCGAGGTCCATACTCCAAGACCTGTTGCCAAGACCTGTTGCTCGCTCTACAATTGGAACCCAATCTCAAGAGCGATGAAGCCATCGCTGACAACACAAAACGCTAAATACTGTAGGTAGCAGCGCCTGCGCCACGCACGGAGTTTCCCGGAACGCTCCTGTCACTCGCATGCAACATGCGCAGCTTTCAAGGCTCCCCCCAGCGGCCACTCACACCCGCGCACTGGTGCAGGGAGGTGAAGCATGCATGTTGCGGGCCGGCTGCCCGGCTCCTGTGCTGCTGGCATGGGCTGGTGCGCCCGGGCATTGCCAGTAAATGCCAGTCTTGCCTGTTGGGCCTACCTCACTCGTTGCTACGGACCACCCGCATCACTTGCACATTTTGCTCACATGCGATCATGTTGCACCCTGCAGCCAATGAGACCGCCGCTACGATAATGTGGTTGGATTGTTGAATGTGAAGAGCACAAACACACTGTTGACAATAATGTGTGTGTGAAAATCTGTTTGGTGCACTGGCCCCCCTACCTAACACCCTGCTCTGCACTGCTACCTGGTTTGAGTGTTAGTTGGCCCTTCGCTCGTGTGCAGGCGGCGAGTGCCTTACGCAGTTACGCCTCATTCGCTCATAAACGTGCACAAGCATGTCGACACGTACTGCATACATTTGGTGACTGGGCTAGACGCGACGCTGCTTGTTGGTTTGGCTGTACCTGATGGGCTAGCGGCATGGCCGTCAAGCTTCACAGCACAACGCCTTGCTCTCAGCAGGCCGAGGTGCTCGCAGAATTAGAAGTGCTTGAGCGACGAGCACGCTAGTTTCCGCTTGTGATCCCTCACCTGCATCCTGCCTTGCACTTGCAGTGTGTTAATCCCCTACTGCAACCTTCATCACGCACCAACAAATGCATCCCATTCCTGTGCTGCTGCAGCACGCATGCGCCACCCATGCTTTCGGCACCCATAAGGAGCCCTAACCCAGCAGCCCCAGTGCCTCACGTGAGCAAAGGGAATAATGAACGCAGACAGTTACGAAGCGCTCGGCATTGAACTCGGGCACCCTACTCCACACATACATGCTTTCAGACCCAACCCTCAACGGCGATGGCCAGGTGCGAACTCGTGCACATGGCGGTGGAGTCGCACCCAAGGGGCGTGGTGCCAAGCGCTGCCACCCTAGCATGCACGGCTGCGCTAGCACAGCTACGCATTGAGCGTGCGGAGCCAAGCACGCTCAAGATGGCAATGGTTTTGCGTTATGCATTTGTGCGACATGCGATGTCACAGCATCCGCTGGCAGACTCGCTCCATGACGAATGGACATACGTGCACGACTCCGTACTACATCATATGTACGTCTGAAATCTCTGCACATGCACACCCTCACTAAGTTGTGGCACTGGAGTCAAATCGTAGGAGGCTTGGAGCCTTGGCCAGAAGCACCGTATCTCGACTAGGTGTGCAGGGCAGGGTGTACGGCCCAAGAGATGAGCACCTGCCAGATAGGCTCAAACCAAACATAGGCATGTCAGACCCTTTGCTGCCGATGGGTGACCCGGTAACAGACGACGGCGTGTTGACCGGCGCACCTGAGCAACCCAAGTGGTTCACGCCACGACGCCTGCTATGCATCTTCTGCTGTGCGAACCTGGTGGTCTATCTGGACAGAGGTATGGAAACTGGTGTGGCATACACTGTTTCCCTGGCCTGGTTTGACTCAAGCTGCTGTCAGCACAGGCACTGTCACGTGTTCGTTTGGTTTCAGGTCTCATTGCATCGAATGGTGTGAACGGTGCACCACGCTCAGAGGAACTTCCCAACGGAAGTGGCATACAGGTGCGTGGCAGCGTCTGGGGAATGTCTTATCACCGCTTCCAGGGCTTACTGGACAAGACCATGCGGAAGGCATACGCTGACTCTTGCTTTAACTGCCATCCGCAGGGCGCTTTTAACCTCACATACTTTGAGGATGGCCTTCTCCCTGCAATGTTTATGCTTGGGCTACTGCTCAGCTCACCTGTCTTTGCCGAGTGCTGCAAGCACTACAATGCCTTCCGCCTGCTGGGCTTGGGAATGGCAGTATGGTCCGCTGCAGTCATCTTGTGCGGGTGCAGTCCAAACTTCCCTATCCTACTTATCTGCCGCGCATTCGTGGGCATTGGCGAGGCGTCCTTTGTGGCTTTGGCTGCACCGTTTATCGGTGAGTCCCCGACAAACCTGCTCCAAACTCCCAGGTGCCAGTGCGAGCGCCAAGATCGACCAGTGCAATTACCTTGGGGATGGTTTGCTTATGCTATTGCCCTTATGCAGATGACTATGCTCCTTCTGCGTCCAAGACGCAGTGGTTTGCGATGTTCTACCTTTGCATCCCTGTCGGGTTCGCGTTTGGCTACATATTCGGAGCGCTGGTCGCTTCAGAGCTTGGCTGGCGCTGGGGCTTCATACTTGAAGGGGTGGTGATGATTCCGTTTGTGATATTCTGCCTCGTAGCCAAACCTATCTCCCTTCAGGGGTCAGTCCCTGCAGGCAGCGCTGAAGGTGCGTGCGAATCGGCGGTGGTGTGTGTGCAGTGCGTGGCGTAGTCTTGGGAGTGGACTGACGCTGGGGAGACAAGTGCCAGCTGGACTGGGCGTACCTACGTATCTGCACACTTGCATGCATGCACCACGCACCCCTCCCGCCCACGGTTGGCGTTGCTCATGCGGTCATCCCACATCCTCATAAGAGCCATGTGTGGACGGGGGTTGATTATCACATACGGACACCACGTTCATGCCACCGTCCCAACCCCTGCTGCACTGCACTGCACTGCACATGATCCTACACATGGAGCGCATGACATGATCCCTCATGGTCCCTTTCCCCTTCCTTTTTCCCCACCCCACTTGATCCCCCGTGCACGGGCCTGGGCCTGCCTTCGCCATGCAGCCGGCTACGCCAAGCGCAGCTGGCGCGATGTGGTGAAGGAGTTTGTGGCAGACGTGCGCAAGGTGCTGTCGCAGCGCGTGTGGGTGGCGCTGTGCCTCGCCTACACGCAGTACGTGGCGGTACTTGGCGTATACGCGTACTGGGGGCCGCAGGCCGGCAAGGCGCTGTTCTTCGGCACCGCTGACGAGTCAGGCCAGGCGGTGAGGCCCGCACCCCCCCCCCCACCCGTGCCCATCTTGTTATCGTGGCGCTTTTCCTGCTGGTTGTTGTTTTCAGGCCAGGGAGATTACTCTGCCGTCGGGCGGTCCGCTGCTTGCCTTTGCCTTGTGTGTGCGGGGAGCTAATGGCGGGTCCAGGCTGCGAACCCTTGTGGCAAGAGCAGTGCTGTTGGATTCCACGACCTGCTTTACTGCAAACCGCTGTGGATGGGTGCCTCCGCAGGACTACGTGTTTGGCGGCGTGACGGTAATCACTGGCGTGATAGGGTCGTTGGCGGGCGGACTCATCTTGGACAGGGCAGGTATGTCCAAGCATTGGTTACAGTGTTAGTGTGTTACGCTGTTACAGGCACGTCAAGCACCCCACCGAGGTGGCTCAAATGCTAGCAGTGCCTGGGCTGAGCTGCCAGGCAACAAGGCGGCAGTACACACGCTGGTGTGTGGTATGGCGTGCGCCCATTGGGTGGAGCTTGACTGGACTGGGCTTCACAATCCTTCCCTGCACAGCTTGTGCAGGGCATGATCAAGCATGCGTATGGTGTACACCACATGCTTCCTGCCCTGGTACAGGCAGCCATGCACCTGCCTCTTGCCGTTGCCGCACGCATGCAAACACAGTGGCAGCGTCAGGGGGCACGTCCATGGCCGTCGATACCAGGCCAGGCAGCACCACGCGGTGCATAGTGGCGTGTATTGAGTGCATGAGAATAGGTCGGCCTGTGTTTAACTGATCAACGATAGCCCGTCCCTGATACTTGTAGCCCGTGGGTTACGCATCGCCGTATGCTGTTGCAAAGCGCAACGTGGTCATCGCCGGCCAACATCTTATGCACGTTCTTGCTGTCCCTGCGTTGCTTGTGCGTGCGCTGCTGCCGCAGGCTCCACGCTGCGCAACGGCAACCTGCTGTGCGCCGCCAGCTGCCTGGTGGGGTTTGTGTTCCTCATGCTGGCCTTCAACGTATCGAAGAGCTTCAGCGTGTTCATGGCGCTGTTTGCGGTCGGGCAGCTCATTATCTTCCTGCTGCAGGTGCGTGCGTGCGTGTGCGCGTGTGCGCGGCCATGTGCATGCATGCTGACGGGCGCTGGGGGTTGCAGCAAAGGCGCTGATCCAGCGGCTGCGCAGGCATGCGAGTCGTGCGCTGCTTGGGTAGCTGGCTGCCCTCATGCAAAGCACCTGTGCACGCCACAAGTCTGCGCCGGAGCGGTGTTTAGGATGCACAGCACTGGCTGTTGGATTGACTGCACATCCGGAGGCTTTGCAGTAGGCGAAGGGTTTAGCACCGACGGTGTGGCCATTTAAGGCCCCGAATCGACCATTTTCATCATGTGCCCCTAGCACACCTGTGCTAGCGGTGCATTGCAGGCAGGGGATGAGCCACAGCGCAGTGGTTTACCAAATACCACACACGGTAATGGTGAAGGGCAGTAAAGTAGCTTGTACTTGATGTGCATGCGCTGCGGAACGCGCTGTGCATACAGTTCAGGGAAGTTTGCCACACCGCTCCTCGCCTGCTGCACGATATGCTGCTTCTCAGTTCCAAAAGGACCCCTGCTTGCAAATGCTCAAACTGGCTTCAGGCGCCTATCGCCGGAATGGGCATGTGGTGCGTGCCGCCTGCGCTGCGCCCGCTGGGCGCCTCCCTGATGACCGTCTCCATCCACCTCTTTGGCGACGTGCCCTCGCCCCCGCTGCTGGGCTGGCTGCAGTCGCAGCTGGCCAAGGGCAAGACGCCCGACCAGGCCGTGCAGCAGTGGCGCGTGAGCCTCAGCATCATCACGCTGCTGCTGGTCGGCTCAGGGACCGTTTTCCTGTGGGCCGCGCGCCTGTCCGCCACCGCAGTCGACTACCGCCAGGTGGATTCTGATCTGGACGAAGATCTGAGGGTGGAGGCCGGAGATAAGATCCCCGAGGATAAGGCTAGTGGCGTCGGCGAGGACGGCTTACAAACGGAGGGCGGCCGGCATCGCGAGCGGCACGGGGCGCCGCTCTTAGACCCGGCGACAATGCAGTCTGATGCGATGTAGTCACCATGAGTCCAGTACATCACATGATTCAGTGTATCATTAATACTCCGAGGGTGACTGGCCGGTGGCGAGTGCGGCTGGGCGTGCATGTGGAACTGTGCGTGCAGGCCACGTATTAGGCCAAGTATGACGAACACGCAACATGAACAGATCTTATAAGCACTTTGTTGGTCTGTAATGGGAGGCGCGCAGGTGCGTAGCAAAACACTTGCACGTGTACAGTATGCTGGAGCACGCCCTGCATGCACGCCAAAAAATAATGCATACAATTCTGGTCTCAATCCGAGTAAAAACGGGGCAAGCTCATCTCGTGATTCAGGCATCTGTGAACGCATGCGCGGATGCCTGCGTCGAGGAGATGTAACGTTAACTCGGTCAGCAATCGGGACTGCTGTCAAGCTTCCGAGCCTGTAATCAACCAGACCGCGTTGAGGGACAGCTAGAACCACGATTGCCGCACCGATGGCCGGTCCCAATTTCAGCGTGCCAAATCTTGATTCAGCCCCAAACTGTGGGTGGTCCAAAACCACCACGAAATTTGTCCAAGAGACAGCGTGCGGCTGAAGCATACGCGCGTATGTCACCACTGACGGAAGGGTATAAACGCAGGCTTAAACATGCGTCATGCAACAGTCAACATCGGAATCCTCTCTGTGGGACTTGCAGGCATGAGCAGCTCAATACTGAGGATTGCATTATTGTGTTGCAGCTGAGGGCGGAATACGCCACACCATGGTTATGCCCACATGGGTTTTGCTGAGACGAGTTCAACATAGCAAACAGCTGCCAACATCTCAGGCGGTATTTCACACACCTGTTCGGGGTTGCAGTGCACGTATGCAGTAAAAATTAGGGCATCGTCATTATCATGATGAATAACTTCTGCAAAACGAGTGCGGTCCAGGGCATCGTACAAGCCAACCACACCAGTACCTATTTTCCAGAAGACAGCTGGATGCTTGAGGGCGACATGGGAAAGCAACCTGACGCTGCAAAGCCCCGGGCCATGCACCACTGCAGCTGTTGGATCCATCGCAGCTGTTGGCGGAGTCACAATCACCACACGCTGGGCGCAGCAGGGGCGTCCACAATGGCTTTCCTGCCCATCCTGGCGACTGCGTGGGGGCGGGTGCACCGAGCAGTGCAGTGGCCACTGGGGGGGCAGCTGGCGCGTGCTTTAGATGTAGATGTCGTGCTGGCCGTCGGAGACCTGCTTCATCTTGCGCTCCAGGCGCTTGAGCGCCTGCCCGCTCATGGGCTCGCTGGCGTGCTCGCCCATCTCGCGCGCAATGATCTCGTCGCCCTTGGCGCGCAGGTCGGCGTCCGCGTAGTCCATCAGGTACTCCTGCAGGCAGTAGTGAGCGCAGCGAGGCATACACAGCATCATCAGCATGACGACACGCGTGTTGGTGGATTGCAAGCAGCATCAGGACCATGCAAAGCGGCAGCAATGTCACCTGCGATCCACCGCCGCAGGTGCACAATGCAATCCCTTCTGTGTGTTACACGCTCCTGAGCATGCGTGTGCACGTGCATCGCACGCCGCACGCCACAGCCAAGAGCCAGCTCCCCCCTCCGTTGGTGATAGGTGCGCAAGCCCGCTGCAAGCTAGGGTGTGTGAGTTGAGGCCTCAGCGCTCTCACGCAGCAGGTCACACGCTTACACACACACGGCCAGCCGGCAGCTCGCTCTCACCTTGAGCGTGAGCAGGGAGTTGGGGTGGCAGAAGTCGTGGATGTTGCCCGACTTGCAGATGTCCATGAACGCCTCGCCCGTGCGCCCCTGGCGGTAGCACGCCGTGCACCAGCTGGGCACGTAGCCCTTCTCCATGAGCCACTTGACCACCTCGTCGGTGGTGCGCTCGTCCTGCAGGCTGAACTGGCCGCTGAGGTGGCTGAGGTTGGACTCGGTGACGGCCGTGTGGTCCTTGTGGTAGGAGCCGACGTCGGTGCGGCTGCCCGCGCTCATCTGGCTCATCCCGCACTTGAGCAGGTCGTCGCGCCTGAACACCACCCACACAGCACGCACATGCACACGCCGCGCATAAGCACAGTGCACGGCCCCACGGAAAGCATACTGAATGGCCGCATGGCAACATTTCTAAGCACACGCCGCACGTCAAGCCTCCGAGCCAGACACACCACGCAAATCCATATGAAGCAAGATTCCACAAACTGAAACTCCTGTCCATTCAGGACATGCACAACAGGGCGAAGAACTGATGCGCAGGACAACGCTGCACCCAAAACGATAATCCTGTAATCAATCCAGGAGATACTATGGAGGTAGGGGTAGTAGCTCACTCACATCTGCGGGGTCTCACGCGTGGAGAGGATCATGCCGGTGTAGGGCACCGCCACGCGGATGACGGCCACGAGCTTCTTGAAGTCCATGTCGTCGACGGGGTACGGCGGCGCGATGGACAGCTCCGAGCCGTCGGCGGGGCGCATGCGCGGCACGCTGATGGTGTGCGGGCCGGCGTTGTACTCGCGCTCCAGGTGCTCCGCGTGCATCAGCATGGCGCACACCTCAAAGCGGTAGTCGTACAGGCCAAAGAGGGCGCCGATGCCGACGTCGTCCAGGCCCGCGCGCATGGCGCGATCCTGCCGGGAGAGCACAACCCGCCACAGCAGATGATGATTAGTGAGATAGGAATATAGGAGACAGCACCACGCTCAGCACCGGGTCACCCATTTCCGCTCCAGCACCGCTCGTCCAGTCCATGCATTGCTGTGCCCGCTTTTGTTTTTGTGCGCTACCAGTGAGCACGTGGTTGGCAGGGATGATGCTTCTGCGCCTGCGCTCGCTGCAGGTACGGTATGCAGCGCATCCCAGCCACAAGGTTCGCGAATGCATGCGCGCTGATGGGTGTGTGCCTCACCTGGGTCAGCACGCGGTAGTCAAAGTCCGACTTGGGGCCGGCCGGGTGCATCGTCTTGAAGGTGGGGCGGTGGTACGTCTCCTGGAACAGCACAAACGTGCCGACCTTGTCCGTTGCCTTGAGGCGGCGCATGTCGGACACCGACAGCGGCGGGATCTCGACATTGATGCGGCGGATGCTACCGCAGGGCTCCGTGGTCACGCTGGCAATCACATCCACCGCCTGCACGCACACACACGCATGCAAAACCCCGTGATTGCCATAGGCAACGCTTCATAAACGCAGCTCTCGTGGCGCTGCACAGCTGCGGTCACATACCATATGCATGCAGCATCCATCCAGGCGCCAGTCAAGGGATTTTATGTGCAAAGCAGCGTGGTGCTTCGCGCTTCATCCTGCCGAGTACAGCTGCTGCAGGAATGCGTGGACACTAGACGCTGAAACAAGCGCTCCAGTGGGGCCGCCACTTACGTGCAGGAAGTTGTCGAAAGAGTACTTGGGGTGCTCGCCGGTGAGGGCCAGGATGCGGCGGTGGCCTTGCTTCTGGAGGGCCGCCACCTCCGCACGCAGGTCATCGTCCGTCAGGATGGAGCGCTGCGCACCACACAACCAACACCCAACGCACATGCGTTTTAGAACAACTCCCAAACCGTCGGGGAGGATCGATTCCGTGTCATAGCTGTCCAAACCGCGCGGATGATAAAGTAGCACCGAGCCGCAGGTAGGTGCAACAACCATGTATTGCATGACACTTGCAGGTAGAGCACGCCAGCGTGAGGCGCATCACGCGGTTGCTGGAAAGGGGGGCGCCTCACCTCCATGCCCTTGTTGGCGGAGCGGAAGGCGCAGTATGTACAGGTGTTGACGCAGTGGTTGGCTGCGAGGGAAGCCAGCATGGCATGTCGGTGCGGGGAGGCAAGGCACACGTCAGCCAGTGCATGCGCAGGCAGTGACATACAAATCCACGAAGTGCGGGACGACCGCCCGGCTTCAAGCCGTGGGAGCGACAGGGTACTGCTAGAAGGGCTGGAGCAGGATGATGGTGGTGCGTCGCTCACCAATGTAGAGAGGCGCGAAGAGAACCACACGGTTGCCATAAATGCGGTTCTTGATGGCGAGCGCAGTGTCAAAAATGTCGTTCATCTGCGGAGGAGGCAGGGGCGGTACGCCGTTCAGGTGGCTGTGCACAAGAGCTGGTTGCGCGCAGGGGTGGTGCAAATCCACCCTTGATGCGACGTGATACCACTCAGTCGAGTGCGATGCTTGTCTCGATGCAAGTGCTTGCGCCTGGGCACAACGCAAGCCTGGCCTATGCACGATGCACTTGACACGCCCGCACGCCCTCCATGGGTGAGTAAAAATCATGCTGTGTGCTGCACGAGGAGCTGCCAACCCTCAACAAGTTGTGGTTTGGTAAGCTAATAGGTGCTTTCCGCCCGCCCTGTCGGCACGTTTGGGCCTTTGCAAAGTCGCCAAACGGCCGAGAATCACCACAACCCAGGGCAGCCCAGCAGGTGCATACAAGCAGAATGGGCTAGATATCAGCACGCCTGCTTTCCTCAAGCGAGAATACTTGAACACTTACAAGCTCGGTGTTGTTGGAGTCGACGTTGAGCAGCGTCGCGCACTCCTCCAAGGTCAAGCCCTGCATGTGCAGCAAGAACACACGAAACACACTGGAAATAAGCCGTTGCGTTTCGTAGAGGACAAGCCACATCCCCAGCCAAATATGCACCCCACATGACTACATGCCGAAACCAAAGCGACCCTGTTTGACGTCAAGGGGATGCAGGAGCGGTAGAACCCTACCTGGACAAACTCTGACTTGCTGTCGGGGGCGTGGGTCACAAACGCCTTTTCCTTGGCCTTGGCGAGGATGTCACGCACCTGCGCGTTCCGTCCATAGCAAAGCGCACTAAGTGATTGTAGTACAAACCGGAGACAAAGCACCGCTCAAAGTGAGAATTACCATGCAGCTTATACGCAGCCCACTGTGACTGAAGGTTCAAAACACTTCTGCTATCAAGCGCAGGTTGAGCGGAAGGATCCCATGCGAGGGTGACGCAACGCTCAGTCGCTGACTAGGCCAATCTTGACCCGCTAGCCAAGTCCAGGCGATGTAACTCACCCTGCCCGGGTCTTGGGCTGCCAGCTTGGTGCTGTCGAGGGCCTTGTGAATGGCCGCCTCATTGATGAACTCAGCAGGGTCCGCATACCTGCAAGCACAGCACATCGCAACGAAGCTCGCGCGGTGCGCAGACATGAAGCAGCTCGGCAGCAGAATGCCCTGCACTGTGTGCCCCTACGTCGTGCAGTGTACCACGCAAAGGGCAGAGGTCACGCAAGCAGCCAAGGAATTCACCTGTGGTGAATCTCCTTCTCTTGGCTCCAGATGTGGAGCTTATCATTGGGCACAAATGTGTGCTGCTGCTTGGTCCCAGCGACGGCGTGAGGGACACCTATGGGGAGTGCAATCTTCCTTGCGTGACGTCCCACGTGGCCGCGAACAGTCGGGCCACCTAGCGCCTGACGATTGAGGAGGGAAGCGTTCATGGTTTGTGGTCTCGGAAAATGGAATGCGCGGTACGCTGGGCGATTGGGTCTACTGTATGGGCGATAGAGTCACTGTCCGTGGTATCGTTGCGTACAAGGCGAGATTTATGCCAGTCAATTTCAATTGTTAGGGTTGTGCGCCTAACACGTCTAAAATACACTGCAGACTTGGAAGATGAGTAATTGCATCCGCGAAATGTCATCGAGCGAGAGCATCCCCGCCTGCCCTGGCTAAAGTAATCGTGTTAACAGCTGCGTGCTTGCTTATTCCGCCCTGTGCTTTGGGTTTGCACTCCCGCGTCTTTCACCAGGCTGTGGGTTCCTCGATTTCACGACAGAACTCGACAATCAAAACCGTTCCGGCGTACCCATCAGTCCATTTAGACCCTTTTGCTGAGCAGCCATGCTGTTCAAGCAAGCTCCCCTCAAGGGTGTGGCAACAGCAGCTGCGCCCCTCCCAATCCTGCCTGTGGTGGTGCCACGGAAGCATGCGCTAAGTGAGCCCCGACCATCCCCTGTACTTCTTCATGCAAGTCCTCAGCCTATCCCCACTGCTCAACAGGCAAACACTGCACAGGCTCAGATTAGTGACCCGACCGCTCCCCCAGAGCATGCCGTGCGTGCCACAGCTGCAGCAGCAGCAGCACGCCGGAAGGCTAAGGAGCTCGCTGGGCCAGAGCACAGCGCCAAGGTTCTGGGAACGTTCTTGGGCCTTGGTCCTGATGGTCTCGCACCTGCTGCCACAATCCAACTGGATCAAGAGCAGGCAAGTAGCAAAGAACGGTGCCTTGTGCCGGTGGGTTCAAACGCGCCTTCTGGTTTGCCCAGAGAGTCCTCCTTATTGTGACCTTGCTGCTTGCCTGTTTGCCATGTGCTTTGGCAAAACATGCCTGGCTGTCACCTTGCTGTCTCATGGTTTCGCTCATACGTTCGGGATGTCTCGATGCATGTGCCGGATGGCGGGCCCTGACTTGTGTATGCAACGCAAAGCCAAACCCAGCCAGCACTGCACAGGCAGGTGATATCAGCAGCAGGTCGTGTGAATGCTCATGGGTGCAGTTTCTTCATGGTGGTTTAGACTAGGACTCCTGGAGCATGAAGCCTCTTTGAGTGCAGCGCTATCAAAGTACAGCTGATTAAGCTAGCAAGCTGTGGTGCTGTGCACCTGGGCCCTCACCCTCTGTCCTCTTCACAGGTACTGGGCATCCTCGAGGCTGTGTGGAGGCGCGCTGACCCAGAGCTGGAGCGAGCTCTGTATGGACACGCAGCGGCGGTCACCAAGCGGTGAGGTTGCGTTTTTCAAAGCTATTTGCGTCTTGAGCTTGATGTTTCGGTTTGGGGTTTGTGTGTTTAGCGTCTGCAATACATCCGAGCAAGATTCTGCCGCGATTGCTGGAGCTCCTGCAGGTACTGTGGCGAGCAGGTGTACTACCGCGGCCTCATTGAGTTCTCCAATGTCTGTCAGAATGACTGCGGGTAAGTCCAGATGGGCTTGGCGTTGCACCTGCAAGGGGGGGGGTGATCCAGGTCAGCGTTCTGGTTTCGGGCGTTGGTCATGACGCAGCGGCGCACAAAGCTTTGCATTTGGAGTTGTCACAGTCGCCTGAAAACAATAAACAGAGTATTTTGGGGTATTGTGTCCCGCCGTGCACCCCACGTAGCTGCTGGATAAGGATAGGCGAACTACAAACCTAAACACCTCACTGCACTTCCCCGCAAGGCCCAGATTGCGACAGCAGTCAGGGTCAAGGCACAGCCAAACGCTGTTTTGCTGCAGTTACCTGTGCGGTTGCGGTCCTCCGTCTCTGATTCATGCAAACAACTTGGCATGTGCATGCTGTGCTGACCGGCATCGCCTTGGCAGGTACTGTGGTATCCGCAATAACCAGAAGGACGTTTGGAGGTGAGAGTACAACATTATCACATCCCTGCCGAACACGCTGCTGAATCTGCTGTGTAACCAACCCTACTTTGGTGCAGGGCACATGCTGGTGGACGACTGATCATTGCTTGTCGTTTTGTGCAGGTACACTATGCCTGAAGAGGAGGTCGTTGAGACGGCCAAGTGGGCCCTGCAGAATGGCATTCGCAACGTCATGCTGCAGGTGAGACCGTGCGCGCAAGCGGTAGCGGGGGTGTCGGGTCAAGTTGCAGGGAGAATTGCTGTTCAGCGGGAGCGCCTTGCAAGTCCTTAGCACTTGCTTCACCTTAACATATGCTATTTGAAGGTCACGAAGAAGCAAATAAACTAAGGCTGCTCGTTAAGTATCGAAAGGATGTGCTTACACGCCTGTTACACAAGACAAGGAGTGCTTACGCCATCGGCAATCCATTTTTTGTACCCCGACGTCATCGCCCACATGCCTTTCGCACAAGGTGCAATCCTGCAATCAAGGAGCCTGCGGCAAATTTGCCATGCCTTCATCGTCCGACTTGCAGGGAGGTGAGCTCAAGACCGAGCAGCGCCTGCAGTACCTGGAGCGCTGTGTGCGCGCCATACGCAAGGAGACGGTGGCGATGGACCTCGAAGCGCGCGCCGCCGCTGCCGCCAACGGTACTGCTGCTGCTGCCGCTCCCGCTCCCGCTGCTTCCGTTGCTGTTGACGACCCTGTGAACGATGATGAGCTGGGCGTCGCGGTGTCGCTGTCAGTGGGCGAGCTGCCGATCGAGGACTACGAGCGCTTGTTCAAGTGAGCCATGCGACTATCTTGCAACGCCACGTCAGGGTGGTGCAATAGGAATGCATTAGGAAGGCGGCTCCTGGAGCATGCATGCCCACGCTACGTGCAGCCCACTTGAGAGTTGCATGCACCGCTCTCTCTGTTTGGACGAAGGTTGGGGGAGACATGATTCATCGGAGGCCTGCGCAACGGTCCCAGCAGCAGGGCGTGCATGGTCGGCCCCATGCACACACGTGCCGTTCAGGCAGCTGACTGGTGTGCTCGTGCCACAGCCGGCTGCCTTTACACCGCCGTTTATGTAGTTATGTGGCATCATACGGTCCTGTGGTATCATGCAACCACGCGCTGCAGGGCCGGCGCACGCCGCTACCTGCTGCGCATCGAGACGTCCAACCCTGAGCTGTACGCCGCGCTGCACCCGCCCACGCTCAGCTGGCACCACCGCGTGCAGTGCCTGAAGAACCTCAAGAAGGTGAGGAGGGCCAGGAGGGCTCAGGTACAGGCAGGTACAGACAAAGCATAGACTGCTGGGCTGAGCAAGCCAGGGGAGCCCAGCCTGAAACCGCATGTGTAATTGAGTCCCCCTCTACAGTTTGTGTGTGATGCATAATTGAGTCCCTGTGTGTGGCAGCACATCCCGCATGTGCACCTTCGTGCGTGCGTAGAGGCAGAACGCAGAAGCGATTGCGCTGACAGAACCCCGTAGCGGGCAACTTTGCAGCTGAACTGGCGTTCAACCCCGTTACTGGCTGGGCGGGTGCGCTGCTGCTGCTGCTGCTGTGCTGCGCAGGTGGGGTACATGCTGGGCACTGGCGTGATGGTGGGGCTGCCGGGCCAGACGCTGCGCGACCTGGCGGGCGATGTGGTGTTCTTCAGGGAGGTCAAGGCGGACATGATCGGTGAGCGTGGACCATGACAATGCACAATACACAATGAAGCTCAGCAGCCCATTGCTAGCTAAGCAGTATGCTTATGCATGTATGGAATACCGGCATTTTCTAGCTATGTTACGCCAGGAGCGTGTCGGCCAAACGGCCTAGTCCCCCTAGATAGAGACCAGGCGAGGAGGAGAAGTTTCGACCATGGGGTTGTGATCAGCGGGAGATGCACGAGGTGGATGCAAATTGCGGCATGAGGGGCGCATATTGCGGGAGGCACCTGAGCCATCTCAGCGCGTGTCCGCATGGGAGCGCTGGAGGAAACGACAAGTCGCCACACAGCATGCGGATTGACCGATTTGAGCTTGTTAGCATGTGGTGGGTCATGCGGGTGGGGTGGCTTGTGAGCTGGCTACTGGCCGTCAGGCAGTCACAGCTGCTATGCCCACCGCTCCAAATGTCACAAAATGTGGTACGTTGTGCGCCGTGTCGCGCGTGTGCAGGCATGGGCCCGTTCATCACGCAGCCGGGCACGCCCACCACGGCCGCGTGGGAGGACCTGTACGGTGGCGTTGAGAAGAACTCACACATGAAGAGCATGTTTGAGCTGACCACCGCCATGAACGCGCTCGTGCGCATCACCATGGGCAACGTGAACATCTCAGCCACCACCGCCATGCAGGTGCGGTGCCTCTCCGGGATTGCATCGCTAGTGATGCTTGCCACAGTGATGCTTACAGGTGGCGCTAGTAGGAATAAGCGGAGAGGGTAACCGCCCTTCATCAGCATGGCAACGCGATGTGTAATGCAACTATGCCAAGCACAATGAGGTGCGGGGCTGGTTGCGGACTGCAGCACGCAGCGATCAAGTTTGACAGCAGAGCACACTGGCCAGCCGAACTTGATGTGTCTGCCTGGTCTGCGTGATTGGCATTGCGGCGTCGTGGAATAGTCAGTTCCGGTGTTGTTGTCTGCGTGCAGGCCATCATTCCTACAGGGCGTGAGATTGCGCTGGACCGTGGCGCAAACGTGGTGATGCCCATCCTCACCCCCACCAAGTGAGCCCAAGCCGGTGGCTTTATCGTGCACCGTATCTAATGACAGCAGCATATCTGCTTCAGACGTTGCAGCATGTGTGTTTTGGTCCCCATCTGGGGGGAGCATGGGCCGTGCGGCCAACACGCTCATGATGTAACATAACATAACATACCTGCCTTGAGCGTGGCACCTTCCGCAAAGAGCGCCGTTATCATGCGCTAGTACTGGTAGAAGCAGCGGTAACAATCTATCTTGATATCCACTGACGGACCTCCGTATTGCCCCGAACTCACTCTTATCGTCTTGTGCTCAGGTACCGGGAGTCCTACCAGCTGTACGAGGGCAAGCCCTGCATCACGGACACCGCCGCGCAGTGCCGGCGCTGCCTGGACATGCGCCTGCACTCGGTCGGCAAGCAGTCCGCGGCGGGCGTGTGGGGCGACCCGCGCAGCTTCCTGCACCCGGTGGTGGGCGTCCCGGTGCCGCACGACGCGCTCACCCCGGTGGGAGCCGCTGCGCAGTCCGCAGACTTCCACGAGATGGTGAGCATTGCCGCAGCCGCTTGCTCACCAGACATACGCGTGCCGTGATTGTCTCGGAGACCAGCGTAGATAGGGTGTGGCGCAGTGAGCAAGTTGAGAGCAGGGCACGGACAGCCCGCCGCATTGCGCGCCACGGGCATGGCAAGGGACGATGCACTGCCGGTGAGCAGCGCCACTCATCCTGAGCCGCAATGCCAGCTGTGCAGGCGCCATTACGCAGCAGCTGCTTTCGCTGTCGACAGCTATGTGCTCACGGCTGGGCATTAGCTTTGGACGTTGTCCGACCTGATCTGTGAGGGCTGCTTGGTGTCTGCATTGTCGTGTTTTGAGTGGAAGGAATGCAAGCCAAGCGCTTGGTAAACAATCACAACCCAACGACCTGCTAGCACATTGCCAGGCTGTTGGCGTGACATGTTTTGGTGTGTGCGCACATGAACAGGATGCGAGCGCGGCGCACCCCATGCCGCTGCGTCGCCTCGTACGGGTGCCCTCGGACGAGATCAAGCCGGGGCCGGTGCACGGCCGCGGCAAGGCCAAGGGCCACGATCACGATCACGATCACAGCCACGGCCACAGCCACTCCTCACACGACGAGGCCGACGCCAGCAGCGGCTTCAGCGCTGCCGTGCAGCAAGTGGTCGCCGCTCCACGCGCCAACGTGCTCGCCAATGCGTCTGCACCCAAGCACGCGACCTCCGCCTCTGCCGCCAAGGCCGCCCTCGGAGGCATGTTCGGCGCCGCGCACAGCCTGCGCCACAGCAGCGCGGCCGCCGCCGCCCCTGTCGCCGCCCGCGGCGCACGCACCAGCGTCGCGTGCGCGGTTTCCGCGGCGCTGCCTGCACCCGCGGCGCCTGCGCCGTCAGAGCCCGGCGTGAGCTCTGTGACGGCGCACGGCATCCCGCGCGTCAACATCGGCGTGTTTGGCGTGATGAACGCCGGCAAGTCGACGTTCGTGAACGCGCTGGCGCAGCAGGACGCGTGCATTGTGGACTCTACGCCCGGCACGACCGCGGATGTCAAGACGGTGCTGATGGAGCTTCATTCCCTGGGCCCCTCCAAGCTGCTGGACACGGCCGGCCTGGACGAGCAGGGTGAGTGGCCTGGCTCCCTCACTCAGTGTGCTCCAATCATTGCATGCAGTGTAAACTGTAAACCATGCAAAGATGTGAAGGTCCTGCATGGGATGAGGGATTGAACCCAGCTCTCTGCAAGGACTGAGCCATGGGACCAGAAGCTCAAACCGGACCAAATGAACAACTTTGCTTGTCCCTTGAACCCTGGCACATGGTTACGGTACGACGGCTGCAGTGGGTTGGACGTGCTCGTGTGTCTCGCTCAGCACACGTGCTGTCTGACGGTGTTGTGTAGCGCCGGCGTGACGGGGATGTACTGTGACGTGTGCGCGTGTGCACAGGGCGCCTGGGCGAGAAGAAGCGCAAGAAGGCGCTCAACACGCTCAAGGAGTGCGACGTCGCGGTCATCGTAGTGGACACCGACACGCTATGGGACGCAATGTGAGGTCATTGGTGTGCCGTTACAAAGATGGCTCAGCTGGCAGACGTGCAAGCCTGTGCATGACTGCCGGATGTACTGCACTCAATGTACTGCACTTAACTATCATACTCCACTGCTCTGCAGTATGGCCCGCTGCCCAGGCCATGCCGTCTCATGCAGAGGTTTGATGTCATGCATGTGTGCCCATGCCCACCTCCTCCTGGTGCGTGTAGGTCCAGGGACGGCCAAATCTCCAGCGACACGCTGTCGTGGGAGTGTGTCATCCTGGAGCGGGCGCGCATGTACGGGGTGAGCCTCGCGTATAGTGATAGTACTGTTGACTGGCCACACATCCCACTGTGTGTCCGCTCGGCGCTCGCTCGAGAGTATCACACAGCGTGTGTGCTGGGCTGCCTCAGCCTCAGAGCCCTGGGTGCTGGTTTTACGTATTGATTTGCAATCACTGCAATCATTGCATGCCAGTTGATATATACAGCACCTGTCACAATGCATGAAGACACGGTTGGATTGGACCCAAGGCACACTCGCCGTGAGACTGCACCTTCCTTAACTGGCTGCTTCATTGGCATTGGTACTTCACATCATGCACTGTACTATGCAATGATTTGCACTTTACTAACCGTACTATGGCACACACTACAGGTGTCTCCGGTGCTGCTCGTCAACATCAAGGGCAACCACACCGACGAGGAGATTGACGGCATGGTCGAGGACGCACATGTGGCGCTGGACCCCTCGCGCAAGCTGCCCTTCCTGGCGCTCAACCTCAACGAGACGCCTCTGCACGACCGCAGCACCATCTGCTGCGAGTTTGTCAAGGTGAGGGGCTGCGCTGTGATCCAAACCAGCACGCATGGCAGGTGACGGAAGCCGATTGCAAGCTGCTGTACTGCACCTAATTGCACCTGTACATGTTAGTTGAATTCGTTTAGTTGTTCAGTGCGCATGGTGAACGCACGCACACACTCCGTGTCCCACCCGCCGCTAGGCAATGCTGTCACCATAGTTCAAGTGAAGGGCATTCGAATTTGGCAGCACCTGGCTGCCTATCAAGTAACAGGAAGTATGCAGTGCAATCTGGCAGTGCACGGCGCCATATGTACTGCTTGGGAAAGGCCAGCGCTGCTGTGCTACGGGCAACCCCTGCTGAACTTCACCCGTGTTGCTGCTGCCCGCCTGCCCGCTCTCTGCTCCCGCCCGCGCAGCAAGGCGCGCTGCGCTCCCCGCGCTACGGCATGGCCGCGCCCGGCTGCCTGCCGCGCTGGTCGCTCGGCCGCAACGCCAAGCTGCTCATGGTCATCCCGATGGACGCCGAGACCCCCGGCGGCCGCCTGCTGCGCCCGCAGGCGCAGGTGCAGGAGGAGGCCATCCGCAGCTGGGCCACCGTCATCTCTGTACGCCTCGACTGCGACGCCGCGCGCGGCAAGCTGGGCCCCGAGGCCTACGAGGCAGAGCGCAAGCGCTTCGGCGCGCTGGTCAAGCAGCTGCAGGACAACGACGGGCCGGCGCTGGTGGTGACGGATTCTCAGGCGGTGGACGTGGTGCACCCCTGGACTCTGGACCGTGAGACGGGGCAGCCGCTGGTGCCGTTCACGACGTTCAGCATCAGCATGGCGTACCAGCAGAGCTGCGGGCGGCTGGACATGTTTGTCAACGGGCTGGAGGCGCTGGAGGCGCTCAAACCGGTGAGCTGGGCAGCCATGCTGTGTGCCACTTGGCGACCACCATACGCTCTCGTCTGTCAGGTTCTGCTGATGCCAAGAGGAACTGTGCTGGGGTAGCGGACGCTGCTATCTCTTGCACAGAAAAAAAATCTGTTGAGGGTGGGCATGACCCGAAGGACAGGGCACATTTGGCTTCAAAGGGTACTTGTCTGAGGTGCATGCACGCACCCTGTTTGGTTTGCACGACGTACATGGCGTGCAAGATTCCCTTGCGCGCCTCAAACTGTGACAGCAAGACACTGCAAGCATCCAGACCTGGATCGAAATGCCCAGGGCTTGACACGCGTGCCTGTGTGTGGCGCACACTGACTCGCTCGTGCGTGGTGTGTTGTGTTGTGCAGAACGACAAGATCCTCATCGCGGAGGCGTGCAACCACAACCGCATCACCGACGCCTGCAACGACATCGGCATGGTCCAGGCAAGTTGGCGTAGAGAACAAAGCCCTTCCACTGCCTGGTGTGTGTGTGTGTGCGTGCGCTCCCTTGAGCAGCCTGCAATGGTTGCTGCGAGCACCCATTGCTGGCCATGCCACCTTGGGTTGTTACCGCTGCCCGTCCCCCCAGTGGCCCCTCTCCCTTTTATGTCCACGCAAGGAGCAAAGGCTGCGCGTGCTGTACACCTAAGCCTGCTGTGTTTTTGTTTTGGTACATCTCAGATTCCTGAGAAGCTGAAGCGCATGCTGGGTGGCGCAAGCCTGCAGATTGACCATGCGTACGGCCGCGGTGAGTGTCTGCACCCAATACACTGCGTCATGTTACGGTATACACGCTCAGAGGTGCAATACTTGCACCGCCCCCAAGCGTGTGTGCAAGCGCGTGCCTCTTGTGGATTGAAGCCTGTTTTACGCATGGGCCTTTGCCCCGCGGTAAGCGTTCTTGCCGCATGCACACCGTCACATGACCAGCTTCTGCATCCTCACAGCCAGCCAGCCTCAATTGCTTGTCGCATCTGCATGTGCCTGCGCAGAGTTCCCTGACCTGGAGACCGGCCAGCTGGAGCAGTACAAGGTCGTACTGCACTGCGGCGGCTGCATGATCGACATCCAGAAGGTGAGCGCAGCCCAGCCGTTCATCCTGGATGCGGCGGCCTGATGCTGTGCAGATCGCAAACTCTCCCTGTCTTTGCTTGCTTTATCTTTCGGTGTCCTTGGCCACCATCAGTGGATCCGTGGTTGGGTTGGGAGTAGCGTCATCTGCAGTATGTTTATCAGTAACCTTGCGTTTCGGTTCCCTGTGGGGCGTCAAACTGGCAATACAAGTAAATAAGCAGTGCTTGGCGGTGCCTCGTGTGCCCTACTGGTTATCGGGCTCGTTCGTCTGCCGGCGCCGTGTTTGTGCATGCACCGACGCTTCCTGTCCCTCCCTGCATGTGAACGTATATGTGCGTGCAGATGCAGCAGCGGCTGACCGACCTGGGCCGGGCGGAGGTGCCCTGCGTCAACTACGGCATCTTCTTCTCATGGGCGGCGGCGCCGGAGGCGCTCGCGCGCGCACTGTCGCCTTGGGGCCTGGAGGCGCCCTCCAAGATCGCCTACCCGCTCCTGGACCAAATCAAGGACATCACCAAGAAGTGAAGCGTCCGCTGGGCACAGCGCTTGCATCAGCGCACTTAGCACATACACCCGGAGCAGCCACATCATCGGCGCTCCCATCCAGCACGATGACAGGGACCTGACAGGGCGCCTGGTTGCGTGAGGCGATGCGACGCCACGTCAACACGTGATTTGCTAAGCAGGGTTTCTTGCATGTGGCTTGGTGGTTCGGAGCCAAGGTTGCATAACCCCGGCTGGCATGTTGGTGTTGTCATGTCATCCCGGAGCTTGCGCACACTATTGTTGCGGCAATTTGCCTACCAATACGCCCATACCATGACCCTCAGAAGCACAGTGCATCTCCTTTGCCTCACGAGATTAGGTCTCTTCGCTACATCTTTCGCGCGAGCTGTCCACAGGGTTTGTGGCCGCTGCGCGTGCATGCCTACTCCTGCGCGCTCCGCGTTATTCGTCATTGTCGACTCACGACTGTTTTGCTTGCCTGGCCCTGTTGTGTGCTGCGGCCCGTGCGACAAGAAGCATACACGTGCGAAGCTTTTGAACAGCAGAATCCATGATGTACGTTTCCCTGTCCAATATTGCAACCGATGGGAACGGATTGCATGTGTGCGGGGTAGGTCCCTCCTGTGCGGCGCACGCGCACCCGTTGTACATGCTCCAAAGTGTCGATCGCCGCTAGTAGCAGGCCATTTGGGCCATGCTCTGCCCCGTTCTGCGCTTCCTGTTCAGCACAGCACTGTTTTGCAGATTCCATAAGTGTGGACCAGGCAAACCATCCCCTGCCGCTGACTGTCGTTGGGCTGCATGCTGCTGGCACGGCCCATGCGTCATTCTGAGCGCAGCGTGCGTTTGTGCATTGCCATGCTGGTGTGCCTAAACATGCCGCGGGTCAGAGGCTGCGTCAGAATGGCGAGCGCCTTGTCAGCATTCCATGTCATACTGCCACCATGTGGCAGAAACATAGCAGTCATGTCGTCGTTGTCAGCGGCGTGCATGCTCCGTTAATGGTTGTCCATGCCACCTAATAGCTTACGGGTGTGTATGCGTGCCTCTGATTGGTATCATACTGCCAGAGTAGCACATCAGCTTTGGCAGTGCATCTTTGACTGGATTCGCATGTTGCTTCGTCATACAGCTTTTCGGCTTGCATTTATGTTGACCTGCCGCGATCATACTCTGGTTCTGGTGCCTGCCTGAACGTGGCGGAGAGGATCCTCTTTGTGGCATGCAGTGTCGGCCCGAGTGGGGCCATGTCTGTGCATGAGGCGATTGTGGCTACCGCATTGGCAGGCAAACACACAACCTGCTGCAGCTTCATGCGACGCGATCAAACTTCATTTTTTGGTGGACTGGTTGATGAGGCTCTCGGAGCAATACATCCACGCCTGAATTCGGCCCCTACTTTCTCTCGGGCGCACCTTGCAGTCTGCAGGTCCGCCCGCTAGCACTGCCGTTCGGCACTGTACAGTCTGCATACACTTGAGCTGCTGCACATGGTGACATAAACCTGGGCTGAAATCGGCTTTTGAGCTTCTTAAGGTTGTTCAGTGCTTGGAGCTGTCATCCCCCTCCATGCATGGGTGTGTTGCTGCTGCATGGAGGGGGCGATGTTGACCGGCACACTGCATGGTGTGCGGCCACTGATCAGTCTTGATCTGCGTCATGATGTAGGCTGCCAAATAAGGTCGATCTGGTGCAAGTGTGGCTCAGTAATCCACAGCCCGTAGTCTCGCAAGATCCCTGTCCCTTGATTCGGGAGTTTGCCAGCATCACCTGCAGGATCATGGACACCACAATAATGAAGTCTGTGGTGTGGCCCTCATGCAGGCCAGGCATGCACTGCTGCTGTAACACTGCGATGCCTGATGCGTTCTAAATTACCAGTAACGAGCCTAGGTATGAAAAATGTGTACTGGTACTCAAATGCTGACACTGAAGCATGGAGGGACGATGTGATGAGGCCCGTCACGACGGCCTGTTGCTCACAGCAGATAACAACACTGCTGCAGTATTCCTCTGTAATGGGACGTACCATGTGCTTCCGGTGTGCTTCTGACTCTTGTAATGGCCGCCATGCATTGCGTGTGCCATGCGCACCCACCACTATCCAAGTGCGGGCCCTACCACTACTCAACAGGCCTGGTGTGGATCAGGCTAACATGCTGGCCGCAATGTGCCGATGAAGCGTATCCTGTACTTCCACTCAACTCAGCACTCAACTGTTGTCTTGTGAAAGACGCAGAACGTCTGCAAAATGTTGGTTGTTGGTGCATGTACGTGTGTGTACGGTGTAGGGGCCATGCAGGCTTGGGTGACAGAAAGAGGTTCCCGTGGGGCCATGCAGGGTTGTGTGTGGCGCAACAGCATGTCAACCAATGCCAGCCAAGTTGACACCTTTATGTCGTAGGAGCCCATCCACCAACATATACGCATGTCGATCCATGCTATCAAGAGCTGTTACTTTACCGGCCTGCACTGTCTAAACTTCCATGTTTGTAAGGATCAATCGCAACCGACTCGCATCAACCGGACTCACAGGCCTTCACAGCGTGCCAGTGTGACAGCCACGTGCAGGCACACACCATTATGTAAACCTGATATGGATGTTGTACATGCGCGATAGGCAGTTTGTTGAGCAATTGCTGCAGTGTGAATCTGTGATCCCAAGCCGGTGAAATGGTCCTGGCAACAACGACAGAGCGTGCATTTGCAGCATGCATTCAGTCTGCACAAATCGTCCGCGCACGGGCTTGAGCATGCGCTCACTCCCGCACCACCGCCTGCACACCGCCCTCTTCACCGTTATCGTTCCACCAGTGCAGCTCCACCGCCCTCTGTGGCCGTCCCTGCTGTGGCCGCTCAGCCGGCTGGCTGATGCCAGCACACAACCCAGTGCTGCGGGCACCGCCGTCCTCATTGACTGCAGCGGGTGGCAGCACCTCCATGGCAACATTCGAGGTCACCAGCAGCCCGCAGCGCTTCAGCTCCGGAACCACCCCCGAGATCTGATACACATACCCGCCAAGGTCCTTGAGGGAGGCGAAGCAGTGCAGCTGCGCGCGGTGCAGGACTCGGCCGGTGGCGGCATGAAGCAGGTGTGGGATGGGCTGCGGTCGGCCGACAGCGCCTGCGGCCAGACCGCAGTGGCGCAGCAGCGTGTCGGCTGCAGCGGCAGGCACCCCGATGAAGTTGTACTGGTAGGGTGTGGGGCCGATGCGCTTCGCAAACAGCAGCTGCCGCCCGGACAGGGCACCATGCGTAGCCTGCGGCACAGCTGGTGGTGCAGCGTTCGTCCCGAAGGATGCATGCCTGCTGCCTGCCTCTGCTGTGGCTGCTGCAACCGTGACCATGGATGGAGGCGTAGCGGCTGGTGCTTCCGCTGCCTTGTCTCGCAGCAACAGCCGAGGTGCAGCGATGGTGTCGCCAGCTGCGTTGTTGGCTGGGCATGCAGCAGCAGCAGCGTTGGGGGCCGCACTGGTTGCGGCGGCGGCTGGTACGGTTGTAGTGGCAGCAGGCGTCCACAGGATGTTGAGTGTGGGCGAGTGCGGGCTGAGGTAGAACTGCACACGGTCGCCGACACGCGCACGCGCCAGCGGCTGCTGCGTCCGCCCAAGCAGCCCTACCAGGTAAAGCACAGCTCTGGGCGTGATACTGCCAGCCTCTGTGACATAACGCACTCTGATGTCACAGCGCACGCCGTCTGCCACAACGGCAGGCGGTACAGAGGGGGAAGGCGCAGCCGCTGGCGCACGCGCCAAGCTAGCTCCCGCTGCCAGCAGTGACCCTGGTGTCGCACGATCGGACTCAGCAGCTACTGATGCGTCCCCTGCCGCTCGCCCCTGCACCACCGCTGCGTTGTGCCTGGCGCCGTTGGTGCTGCTGCGGCTAGCGGCTGGCGCAGCCTTCAGGATCCTGCACATCAGCGACGCGAGTGGGGCCAGGTTTGCAACCCTACGCCGCTTGGGCTGCGGCAGCGACCCCCGCGCCTTCAGTTGGCGCTGGCTGGCTGCCTGGTGCTCTGCCTGCCGCTGTTGCAGCCGCTGCTGAAACTGCGCTGGGTCAAGGCCTTCTGCATGCTGAGCCAACACCTCAACTGTATACCTTCGCAACAAAAATGTGACTGAACACGTCACTTTCCGGTCGGCCACCAGCGTGCCAAAGTCACCGGTAGTGTCTGCCTGGGCCTGACCCACATCATCCGCCACGCCCGCCTGACCCACATCACCAGCCACGCCTGCCAGACCCACATCATCTGCAATGCCCGCCTGACCCACATCACGAGCCACGCCTGCCTGACCCGCACCGGTATGGACAGTGGCGACGGCACGTTTGTGATGCAACCCGCCATCGCCCTCAGCTTGTAAGGCACCGGCACCACTGGCAGCATCAGCATCCACTGCTGCGGTGTCGCCATTGAGATCCGCTAGATCCGCCCTGACCGCCGGGGTGCGTGGTGTGCCCGCTGCTCCAGCTACTGCTACAGGCGTATCACCCACCGGCTGATCCACCAATGGCCGCAACACGCTTGCCCTTGCAGAGGCGGCGGCGGAACCAGCAGCAGCAGCAGGTGGTGCCTCCTGCTGAGGCAATGCGGGCGCCTCCTGCACAACGCTGGTAGCTGGTAGCGCGCCGAGCAGGGCGGAGGGCACCCACAACAGGTTCAGTGAGCGGGAGCGCGGATCGAGGAAGAGCTGAATGTGGTCCCCCGCACGGCAGTGCTCAAAGGGCTGGCCGGTGCCCCTCACGCCCTGCAGGACAAAGTAGTGGATTACCACGGTGTTACTGCTGCGGGCGAACGACGCTCTGATTTCATGCCTCGTGCCTCGTGCCAGCGTTGCCATCCTCAGGGAGCGCGGTGCTGCGTCGCCCGCCGCTGCAGGTGGCGGGTTTGACGGGGTCCCTCTGCTGGCAGGCTCAGCTTTCAAGAACGTGCAGGTGACGTTGGCAAGGGCAGGTATGTTCCTGACGTAGGGGTGCGTCCGTTTTGGCAGTCGCTCTCGCTGCACCCGATACTGCTCCAGCAACCGGCGTGAGCGGCTCTCGGCCTCGTCCAGGCTGAGACCCTCCACGTGCTGCAGGATGGTAAGTGCAACGGCGGGCATGAAGTAGAACATCGCGACCCCTGACATCGAGGATGTCATCTTGCGGTCTAGCACCAGCTGACCCAGATCAGCTATCTCGGGCTGACCCACATTACCCGCATCGGCGGTGGGTGTTGTGGGGCCAGCCCTGCTGGTTGCTGCCGCCTGCTGAGCACGATTCTCCTGGTGGAAATTGCGGTTGTGGGTGTTGGCGGCTCCTGGACTGGTGGGTTCAGCCGCTGCTGCGGTAGGTCTGACGGCAGCCGCGGAGGTAGTGCTGTACCGCACGCGCTTGTTGGATGGAGCTACGTTGGGGGACTCCGCTGCTGATGCAACCACAGGGGATGCAGGTCGGCCACGCTGAGCCACTGAGCTGGGCACTGACGCTGCAGCAACAGCCGTAGAAGGAGCAGCCGTAGCTGCGGCATCAGCAGGTGTCCACAGGATGTTGAGCGTGGGCGAGCGCGGACTGAGGTAGATCTGCATACGGTCGCCGACACGCGCACCCGCCAGCGGCTGCTGCGACCGCCCCACAGCCCCCAGCAGGTAGTAAGTAGCGTAGGAGATGCTTGCAGGGCCACGGTACAAGCTGACTTTCAGCATGCAGCGTACTCCATCCGCCAGCGTCACCAGCGCCTGGCCTGCGAGCATTGGCGTTTGTGCTGCTGCCACTGCTGACAGCGGCCCATGGCCTTCAGCATTGCCATCATTCTGGCCGCCTGCAGCAGGCAAGGCCTTCAAGAACCTGCAAGTGGCGGTTGCCAGCGGCGGCAGGCCCGACGGCCGACCACGCTTCGCCCCCGATTGCAGCCGCTGCTGTCCGTCGGCTGCATGGCCCTGCGCCTTCAACCTGTCGCCGTGTCTCTGGAACTGCACCAAGCTTGTTCCCTCCACATGCTGCGCGATGGACGATGCAGCGCTGGTGGGCAGATGTAGCGTGTGGAGTCCCGCAAAAGTCAGCACCCTGTCGAGCACCAGCTGACCCAGATCACTGATTGCAGAGTTCTGATTCATATCTGCATCTGGGGCGTGACCCATATCGGGGGTTGTGTGGCAGGTGTCCTCTGTGCCAGCGGATGTAGCAGTAACAGCATCCGGTGCAGCATAAAGTTCAGGTGAAGCTTCCTCCGGGCTATCTGATGCCAGCCTAGGAACCTGAGCAGCCGGTAGCAGCATGCCTGCCTTGTCATCGCTGCCGCCACCGCCACACACTTCCCACGAGCCCTCAGCATCCGAACGGCCCTGGGCGTCGCTGCTGCCAAAAACATTGCGTTTGGGAAGCGAGGGATAGCGGGCGCAATCAGCTGGCTCCTGCTTGCGCTTGGTGCCTTGCGCATGACCAGACAGCGGCGGAGGCATCAGCGATGGCGCAGCTGAGGAATTCCTCGCTACGGCACCACCACCCCGCTGCTCCTGCAGCGGTGTAGGCGGCGCTAGCTGGCTGCCCTGCTGGTGCATCAGGCCACCACTTCCGCCGCCCTGCTGGCAATGGAGCGCTGTGCTGTCCGTTCCACCGCCGATGGTCGCGTCCGAACCAGGCTCGGTTTTGATAGCAGCGGCGGCGGCAGGTCCTGTGGCACCCAAGTGCGGCAAGCACTGCTGCTGCATTGGCGCCGGGGCGGTGTTTGGTGCGCTGACCCCATTTCCATCCGGGCGGCTGGGGTCAAGGCGAGCTTTCTTGCCAGCCTGCTGCGCATCCCTGCATCGGTCCTGATCCAGTTGCTGGGCAGTTTGCATCGGTGGCGGGCGGATTAAGTCACTCGTGGGGACTGAGGTGTGCACGGTGTGCGGCATCCTAGCCACAGTGCTATCGCCAAGGGCATTACCGCTGGCACTGAGGTTGTGTTGGGCGCCGACGCCGTGCCACCCAATGCCACCCTTCGCATAGCGCAGTATGCGCTTGGCCGCGGCAGACGCCCGCGCAGAATCCGTGGTGGTGGCAACAGGTGTGGCGTCAGCAGTGGCAGGGGCAGGCATGCCTGACGGCCATGCATTGTGAGTGCCTGCACTGCCGCTGCCTGCATTTATCCCATCGTGAGGTGGTGCGCCGTAATCGACGGGCCGCGATCGTGACTCAGTCATGCGGTCTTCACCAGCTGTGTGGTGGACCTGTGGCTGTGGCTGAATAGACGGATGGCCCTGAGCAGCACACCACCGCACATACAGCAGCACCAACACATAGATGGTGAGGCAGGTCAAATGGTTAGACTGCTCTGTCTTCATTCCTGCGTCCTAATGGCGGATGCAATACTGGTACCAGACCATACGGCCGGATGTCAATTGCTCAAGGGAGTACGACAAGCTCAAACACTGGGAACCAGGCAGGCCGTTGGTGCATCTAGACTATGCAATGTGTGATGTGAGCATGCAGGATCCCTACCTAAAGTATGCAGTGACAGCTCAGGCATGCTTGCACACTGCGTACCTCTGCTGTGCCATCGTGGCCTGCTGGGTGGCCTCACCGGTGTTGCCGGAGCGCAATGAGTGATGACACTACTAACACTACCGTATGTAATACATGGATATAATTGACTAAACTGCACGATAATGACTGGCCTGATCAGCCAAGTGATGTAAAGTCAACCATGGATAAGATTGCAGTGCTGCACTGAACCCGTGATGGGGCACACACACACACATCGTGCAGCTTGCTGCCGCGCCTCACCTGTCCAGGCGGCCTCTGGTGCCAATCATGTGCGTGTTGGGGCGAGTGCGCTCCTAATTCCATATCGATAACTGCCGCCGCAGATGAGTCTGGTTCCCCTGTGGCATTGGCAGGCATCGCTTGTGCGGACCCATCACAGCCGCCGGCCTCCTCCGTTAGCAATGGAATGCATCTCACGTCAGTCACAGCCGTGCTGCAGCCAACGCTGGCGCTGGCAAGGAGCCTAGGGTCCCTCGACGCCCCCGCATCCACGCACGGCTGAGTTACAAGTGGCGGTGTGGTGCATGTAGTGTGTTGCGGCGCTGCAACGCTGCACTGCCATAGCGGGCCAAGCAGCTGTTCCAGAAGCGGATTCGGCTGCTGCACCAGAGGAGCATTCTCGGGTTTGCATGGTGGCGTGGGGTCCACGCCTGGTGGTGGCGGCTGCGGTGGTGAGCCAGGCGGGGGCCATGGCGGCGGCGGCCCTGGTGGTGGTTGCGGTGCAGGCACTCTGCTCGCCGCTGGCAGGCTTGGTGCCATTAAAGCCTGACTTGTCCAGAGCATTGGCGCGGGGGGTGCAAGAGGCTGTGCCGGGCCCAGCAGGCCTGGTTGTGACACGCTCATGTGTGTGGTGGCAGTGGCGGGAGCTCCACTGGGCCATATCTGACTGGGATGCACTGGCGCCCAATACGCCTGCTGCTGCCACTGCTGCTGTGGGCACTGATACTGTTGAGTCGGAGCAGGCTGCTGTGCGGGCTGCCACGGGTTCTGCATACTACAGGTGGTTCACCAAAGTTGCCTGGAAGGCAGCGCCAGCAGAAGGCAACAGTGCTGCATTGCCTGGGATTGGTCTGCTACCCCGCCTGCATCTAGGCTTGGCGTTCTGGGTGACGGCGGAGGTTGGCGCTGCTCAAACAGCTAGTCTGTCAGCCTGCAAGCTGCTTACTTCTGAAGTGCGCCCCAATCAGAAGCGAGGTGGCCTGTCCTGCACACCCTGCATGAAGCACCACACCATGTTTACGCGCTCAAGCACAGAGCTACCG
>BDDA01000837.1:1725-14466 GCA_001662385.1 Chlamydomonas asymmetrica
GGGTACGGGCCGGGCCAACGTGCAACCGCCTCAATCAATCAATCATCACCGGAAACCTCTTGCCTTGTTAGAGTGGTTCAGAGCTAGGTTCCCAAAGACCGACAGGTCGGGAGTTCGATCCCCGGCAACGGCGAAGGTTTGTGAGTACGGATTTGGGTTGGTCCGTAGCAGGCAAAATCATAAGACCTGTAGGAGGGCTCACACCGAAGCATCCCTCCAGCTCGCGGGACTCTCGCAGCTAGGAAAGGGGGAGTGTAACAAGGATTACACGTCACTTCGCATCCGGAAACCTCTTGCCTTGTTAGAGTAACATACATACATTAAGTGCAGGCATAATGAGTGGGGGCCGTTTAAAGCACCTTTCGCCCCAGCAACACATAGTAACACGAGATTGGTGTTCTGAACTCCACCAAGAGCAGCCTACTTGGTTGCGCCCGGCTTGCTCTCCAATCGGGGTGGCTGGCAGCAGGCAGGGCTGTCATCACTGCAGACAAGGTGTACGCTACCGTGTACGCCACGCCTCAACATGCGCAGCTGCATTGCCACACTACATGCTGTCCATGCGTGCATATCCAGTACAACTGCACAACCATCTTCCAGTACCATACAGCCCACTCGATGAATGTCAATCAGTACACTGGAGGTCTCTCGCTCTACACTGGAGGTCAACCTGTACACTCGAGGTGCATCTGTACAACAGTGCATGTGAGCGTTGCCAATCTGTGACGCCTCTGCAAGAGCTCTGACGATGATCCAGCTTTGTGCGTGAAGTGAACAAACTCAACAAAGTAGCAGCCCCCCTTCTCCCACTCCCCCCCTCCCCCCCACCCCCGCCCCACCAAAGTGCCATGTCTATTCTGCTTGCTTCACATTGCTTGTAGGTAGTCCGAACTGGAACTAACCTGCCTAGCCTTTCACACACATCACTAGCACGCAAGCAACCATGTCAAGCGTCCAACCATGGCCGATACTGGGGTTGCAACACCCCCCCATAAGCCCTATGGGGCTGGCGAGCGTCGTCACTGCAGCGTGTGAACAACTCGATGGCAAAATGCGGCACCAGGGGGAGAGCCATGCAGGCAGCACCAGTGTGTTGCGCCAGCACTTCAGCAGTGACACGCACTGCATGCGCTCATCGATGCATGCTCTGGTAGTCTACTGCAACCATGCACAGCACAAGTGCCGCAATGCACAGCATCGCAGCCATGCACAGCACCAGTGGTGCAATGCACAGCATCGCAGCCATGCACAGCATCAGTGGTGCAATGCTGCTAGCGTACATCAACGAACTGTATTATGCAACCCTGCATGATGCATAATGCTGCATGACGCTGTTGTGCTGCGCTTAGCCCTTGTGGCCCTCTAGCATGGCACGTGCATAGCTTGGTGAGCCTCTTCTGCTGGTCCCCACCTGGGGGGAGCATGGTCCGGTCGGCCGACTCGCTCCTGATGTAACATAACATAACATAATGCCGCTAGCGCCTTGCAGTGTTTACAGCCGTTTGCCGGTTTCATATGTTGCATGCACCGTGCGATTGACATGCAGGTTAGCAATTTGGGTCTATGCCGGTAGCCGGGAGAGGCATGCACCCCCAGTGCATGCACATAGCTACATAGTACATGTCTACATGCATTCATGCACAGGAAATGAGAACATGAGGAGCGGGGTTGGCTACTGCTGTGCCATGCGTGGTGAAAATATGAGCATGACACAACCGTGATGGCACAGCAGTGATACTGCTCACTGCGATTTTATCGGGCAGTGCATGAGCGCGTAACCTACTGCAACAATACACGTCATTTTGTTTGCCACCATAATCCCAGGGTGGGGAGAGCCTGTGCGTGGTTAGGATGCAGTGAGGGCCGGAGCGCTTCAGTGCAGACGGCATGGGTACAAACACGAAGACCGTCTCAACTGACTGGTGCCATTTGGTGTAACTGCTGACAGAGGGTGCGGCGCTTTCGGCCCAACTGCATGCACCACACAACCATGCACACGATGTGCCTAGGGTTTACAGTTGACCTCTGCGTCAAGATGCTTCAACAGAAACTGTTGAGGGCACAAGTCTTCGCTGGCGGCTGCCACCGGCCTCCGTGCACTGCAGGTGTTGAACATGTTCCAGGGGCCGAACCTGTCAGGGCCCGCCACGCAGGCGCTTGTGTCGGCGCTGCAAGCCAAGCACCTGAGCAGCCTGACAGGTCTGCACCTGCACGGCTGCTTTGAGGATTGGCAGGGCGTGCGGCCGCTCGTGGAGGTGCTTGCGGACGCTTTCACCACCAACCTGACCGGTCTGCGTGAGCTTCATGTTGAGGCCCAGCCAAGCAAAGCATCACCAGAGTCTATTGGGCGACGTGTTGCAGCATGCGCCGTGCTTTCATGCACGGCGCTCAACACGCTGACGGGCCTGCATGTGCGGGCCCCGGCAGAGCTGGACAGCTTGAGGCTATTCTGCGCGCTGCTGCCCAGCGCCCGGCACCTGTCATTGCTGCAAGAGCTGCGTATCACCACCAGTGGTGACAGCGACACCCTCAGCAAGGAATGATGCGAATATGCATGTGAGGTCTTCAGCAACGCTCTGCGCGCCGCTGCGGCCCTGTCACGCCTGCACACGCTGGCGCTGTGCGGGACGTTGTCTTACAACCACAACAGCAACATGCGGCCGCTGTCTGATGCGCTGCGGTCCTCAACGCACCTAGCCGGCCTGCGCCACATACACATGGACAACCACAGGCACGACATCCAGCAGCTCCGGGAGACATGCCAGGCCGTGCCGCACCTGCAGGACGTGCAAGTCTGGCCGGTTGATGTCCGACATTGATCAATGGGCAAACGTGGTGGTTCAGGTGGTGATTGCCATTGCCAGCAGATGTTTCAGTTGGTTTTATAGGTGGTGGCATGGCCGTTCGGTTCGCCCGCCACGCGTCTCCCGGCGCAACGTACCAGTAATGAGACACAACCCCGGCTTCATGTCCACTAATGCCATCCACGAATGGCCTGATAGGCCAAGTGATGATGAAGTCAACCACAACCCCGGCTGCCAAATACGCACCACAGACCGGTGAGGCCCTCTTCCCACCGGCCCACTTTGCACGCATCCCAACGGCTGTACGCTATAATGGCCGGTGCGTTAAAATGGTCATCCCATGGGGCCATGCAGCCTGGCATGGGTCGCCGCCCCGCACAGGCCCCCGCTGCCAACGATGCACACTGCAGCAGGCCCCTCGTGTTTTCGACGTATTTGCTCCCATGCAGTGTGTTTTCCGTGGGGCCGTGGGGCCGTGCAGTGTGCATTATGAACCCCTCGTGTGTGCAGTGCACCCACCCTAAACGTACCTACAAGGCTGTGGGTTGCTCCTGAGCTACCCCTCTCACCTGATCCCCTGTGCGGAACCTAAGATACTCCCCTCACCTGATACCCTGTGCGGTACACACATTACTGTGTTACTTTTAGTGCTGGTTTTAGTGCTCGTTTTATGGAGTGTGTCGGTGGAACGGCCCATGCTCCTAATGCCCCTTCCCCCCGCGCCGCTGATCATCATATGGGAACGGGCGAAGTGCGAGGATGTACTCTGGGGGCTTGTAGGGCTGGGGTTCCAGCAAGTAAGAGCCTGTTGCTTCGCTTGGAGGATGTTACCCGCGTGTGGCGTGCTGTTGGTGCAGCGAATGCATGTACCATTGTGCCGCGCATGACGACAACACCCTGTGCCCTGCGCCTGCCGGAGTGCGTGCAACGTCGTCTTGGTGAGCAGCGTGTTGGCCTAGTAGGCCTAGTAGCAGCACGGCCCCTGCTCCTTGCCAACAGCTAGCCCCACTGCATGATGCAGGAGGTTGCTGCAGGATTGGATAAAGCCATTCGGCCCAGCCGGGTAGATGGATGACATGCAGTGGCGTTGGCGTGTACGTGTTGGTGGTGCATGCGCCACTGCATAGCGGGCACCCAGTGTTTCCCTCCTGCAGCGGCATGCAGGATCCATTCTCACCCCTAACATTGCCCCTAATGGCATGCTGAATGGTTCACACGCATGAAGGACATGCGAGCCCACACACGATTGTGCTAATTGTACGGTGAGTGCTTGGCTCAGCGCGCGGCCCTCATGGCCCGTTCGTGCAACTGACACAAATAGTGTCCACGGCTGTGCATCGATCATGTTGCGTATTGCGCACTGCAAGCCTGTCGCGAGCTGTGCACACAAACACGGCCCATACGAAAACATAGCTATGTTAAGTCCTGAGCGACGCCCGCACCGCTATGCGTACCCGTTGCACGCCCGCCTGGTAATCATGACCTAATCTGCAGGTGCTCCAAACACGTCAGCAGCGCGCCGTGAGCGGTATGTTGCATGCAACTCGATGGCCGTGCGCATGTTTTGGGCAGGTGCTGCACTGGCCATCGATGGGGCATGGGGCATGAAGCCGCAGCAGGCTGGCGTTTGGCGCTGCGGTATGCCTGAGTTGAATTCAGCCAAACAGCCAATACTGCCTTTGTCAAGCAAGCTCGCATGCGCATCAACAGATCTGTACAGCATTATTGGTGGCATATGTGCATGTGGGGGGCACACTGAGCTGCAGATTACCGAAACGGGGTCAAAAAAGGCCAGGGGTAGGTCACTCGCTGACTTCCGTGTTACATCCACTTTTCCCGCTCATCCAGCAAACCGTGTCCGTAAACCAAGCACGCATGAGGTCGAATACTAGGTAGGGCTGTGGCTGATGCACCCTATCAACAACCAGGCAGCCTATGTTGCAATCCATGCTGCAGGCCAGGCTGCACACCCTGGAGAGTAAGGTCCACACAGGAAGACAAGTGAGACAAGAGATTTGAAGCCAAAATTGTCAGCGGGCACAAGCAGGAGGTGGGATGCTTAAAGAATGCAGTGTGACTGCAGGGGAGGCCATGATGTGACTCAACCTTTGACCGTAACAACTTGATGAGTTCGGGTGGCTCATTCACATGAGGCCGATGAATAGATGAAAGCCTTGTGTGTACGAAGCACTTGAATCCAGTGCACGTCGCAGCCACAACCGCAGCCTGCAGGCTACCCAGCACAGTACGATGCGGAACATCACAGCAACGCCCAGCAGCCCAGCCCGACACTTGCTGATCTAGCTGATCACTGCTGCCCGGTCTCAACGCAGTCACTTAAAGGAGAAAGAGGAAGCATGCACGTTCACATGAAATGCATTTGTCAAGATGCGGTGGCAGTCATCAGCTCTGTTGGACGCTCAGGCGACTCCAGGGCACGCAAATCGGTGCACAAATCGGTGCGCAGATCAGCTCACCTAGCGCATCACACATGCATGCACTGTCGCTGGTGAACCAACACCAACATCCCCCGGTGCGGTGGTCACCGATGTCGACGCATACATGTGTGCAGCAACACCCACTCCAGGGCGCCCTGCACGTCATGCATGCGTCAAGCGCTGGGCTGCCCTGGATCGCTGCTGAAACTGAAGAAAGAGTCGAAGGCCAAGAAAGAATTTACCGTACCGGCAAGATCACTCTTCTCCAGTATCACAAAATCTCTCTCATGACCGAATGTCAGCATGTTGAAGCTGGGTGAGGTTTGGGCAAGGTATGCCTGATTGCAAATGCCTGATTTTAGAGGTAGAGACAGTCCAGAGCTTTGTGAAGTTTCGAATTGACGCCAGCCCAACTGCAGACGTGGAGCCCGCACAAAATGCAAGTGCTTTTAGAAAAAACAAAGGTTGTCTGTCACCTGCACCGCCACCATGCGATGCATGCATCAATCGCGTTGGCTGCCAGTGGCACAGCGGAATAATGCACCGGTGTCACACAAAAGCACTGTGAGCAGCTGCGCTCAGCCTATTTCCGCTCATGGGCCCGCGTGTCGCTCCCGCTGCCCAGCACTGGCGCCAACAAGTAGTCATGCATCGTCCACATCACGCCCGCAGCAAAATGGAAAAAGCGCGCATCGATCCACGGCACGATACCCGACACAGGCACGCTCTCCGGGTACAACCGCTCGGGTTGCTGCTGCTGCTGCTGCTGCTGCTGCTGCTGTAGCGACGCCTGCCTGAGCACCGGCTGCTGCGGCGGTCGCTGCGCTGGCAGGTCACTCGCAGGTGCCGACGCGTCGCCACCTCTGGCAGGCGTGGTTGTACGAGCGGCTCCTCCCAGGTTTGTCCGGCTAGCAACCGCATCCACCTGCTGCTGCTGCTGCTGCTGCTGCTGCTGCTGCTGAGAACCCTTCCGCGGGCTCTGCGCGTCCCCAGAGCCATCGCCGTCGCCCTCAGCTTCCACGTCCGGCTGCGCGCGCTTGCGCAGCGCGCGCGCCAGCAGCACGGGCGGCAGCAGCGGCAGCACAAACGGCAGCGCGGCCCCCATCACCGCCAGCGCGCCCACGCGCGCCAGCACCGGCGTGGCGTCGTACGAGCGGGAGGCCTCCAGGTGCGCGACCCAGGCGGGGTCGACGCCATGCTGCTTGGCGCCGGCGATGAGGAGGTCCACGTAGCGGCGGGAGGGCACCACCGGGCGGGTGTGCAAGCTGGGCCCCTTGCCCTGTCGCACAGACGCACACACGTGCACAAAAATCATGAGGTCTCTACCTCATCGCATACCGGTATGCACACTGCATGACCCCACGGGAATCTTATCCAATCACGCACACCTAGAATGCGTGGCAGGCTCATGAGGCTGATGTCAGGGATGGGTGTCAGGCTGATGTCAACACAAAGACGAGTGCAGCCACAAGCGCGCCCCGGGTGGCTTGTGGCCGCACTCATCTTGGTGTTTGCGGTGTGGGTGCTCACTCACCTCAAGCGTGAGCGCGCGTACTTCATCCCCGCTGTACAGCTTGCAAGGCACCTCCACGACGTGATACCTGCAGCGGGGGTGCGGGTGTGGGCGAGGGGGAGGGGGAGGGGGAGGGCGAGGGGGATGGAAAGCAGGAGTGGGACTTCGAGTGAGGAATGTAGTGTAGCAGAGGTGAGAGGTGGCATCGGGTGGGAGTAACAGCGGGATGCACAGTGGCAGGCAAATGCATGCGGCAGGAGCGCAACGTGAGGGAGGATGCTGTCACCCACATGGTTCAGTGGTAAACCTACAAGCAGGCCGGGCAGGTGTTGAGTTCCCCCGCATGCGCATGCCAAATGGCTGCCTCATTCTTGATCAACATCGGATCCATGTTGGATCAGGCACATGCTGTGCTGCTGCATCCTGCAGATCCATGTGATGCAATTCACACATCCCTTGTCCCCTGACGGAGTGCGGGTGCTGACACGGGATATCCAAGGTCTTTCAGGGTTTGCGGGTGCAGGGTGTGGTGATGTACGCAAGGCACTCCACACACAGCGCTGCTCCATGCACGCATGTGTCGCTCTTCCATGCACGCATGCGTTGCTGGGGCTGTGGGATGTGGCAGCCTCCGTCCCACCACGACACTCCCTGCACAGTCACTAAGCACACTGTTCAGCTCCGAGCTTGCCGCAATGCTGGGCGCGCAGTGCTCTCCGGCATAAAAAGCCAAGTCAGCGCTGAATCGTGTAATACCAGTAGTGTGCAGCGTTCAAGGACTCACCCCATGTTCATGCTGGGCGATGACACCATTTCGCTCTGCATGACGCGCTCCCACTCGCGGATGGTCATGTCGTGCAGCACGCCGTGGACAGTGGCCGGAAAGCGGCTGCCATCTTCCAGCGCTGCGCCGTTGGCAGCGGTGGCGCCGCCGGTCAGCTGCGCGGCGCTGTGCAGCATGAGCAGCAGGGGGAGGAGGAGGGGGAGGAGAGAAATGCGTTGGTGGGTGATTCAACAGTCGTGCAAGGTGCCATTCGTGCAACCACGAGTGAGGCACGGGCTGCACGGAAGGCTATAGTGCCGGTTGTCAGTGTGGGACTGGTCTTCGTGAAAATAAACTGAAACATACATGCGCTGTGCTGGTGCATGCACTGCATTAACTAGATAGGTCGCCGTGCTTAATGTTAAGGACTGCAATGCAACATCAATGTGCATGCATATTGCTGCTAAACAGGTGTGGGCATGGGCCGTTCGGCCGACACGCTCCTCGAATGTGACCTCCTCCTACATACTCCAAGCTGTGCCTGCGGTTGAACTCAATTCGCAGCTGCTGGCATGGGCGCCCCACCTGGAGGAGCTGACACGCTCCAGGGTGGCGAAGCCGGGCTCGGTGTATGGGAAGCCCATCATGCGGAACGACAGCTTCCAGCCATGCACCATGGCAGGGATGGACCTGGACGGTCGCACCTGACGTGACAAACGCACATCGGGATCAGCGTGTGCAATCAAATTACTCTGAAACATGTAATCCAATACCTTGCACGGTGCAGAACACACACCCAACAGGCTAACATTTGTCAACAGGCCATGAACGTCCACACAGGGCTACTCAGTCAGCAGGCAGGCTCTCGCCGCGTGGCGACAGGTCAAGTACCACCATGTGAGGAGGCACAATAGCGAAAGCCGCAACGTTTCTAGTCTTTTGGAATTGACATATTCACTCGCACACCATGCCAGAACCAAGGCGTGCCACGCGTATTCGATCAGGCTACAACGACCCACTTTACGCCTGTCAGTCAAAACGCTCCGAGCCATGTTGGCACCATATGCGAAGTAGTAGACCCTGGAAGACACACACAGGTTCAGAGCAACTGCAGGCGTCAGTTTCCGCATGCTGGCAGCGCAGCAGCTGCAGTCCACACATACAGGTGCCTGCTGGCACCATTCGGGTTTTACAGACGAGAAAGGGACCAGTGTGTCAGATAGGCTGGGTGACCTCACCTTCCAGGCTCTGGCAACAGCGGCAAGGGCTGCGATACCTGCTGTATCTGCGGTTGCGTTGCCATTTTAGCAGGATTGATGGGGCGTGACAACGATACGACACGGGGTGAAGCGGTGGAGGCCATGTTGAGCAAGGCTCAGTAAATAGGCAAAACCAGAGGTCCTGATGCAAGCACTTCATGTTGCGCGCGGGCAGGAAGGCGCCCAATTATGCAGCACGAAACCGCATTACGCCGTTGCGGCCTGCAGCGCGTGTGATGCCCACTCATCCGGAGGCCTCTTGACACCTCTTGTACAGGCTCCGAGACCTGCACCACCGCAAGCATACATACACTTACGCACCAGGGAACACAGTCATGGCCTCTCCCAAAACAAATGTGTGTCGTGCGGAGGAGTTGCTTCTGCTCGGTCGGTTTCCTGAGGCAGTTCAGACGGCAACCACTGCGCTAACGGAGCTATACAAGCCTGATGCTGATGTGAAGCCCCCATGGAGCATGCCGACCACAGTTAGCCTCACTGACCTGCAAGCTCGTGCTTGGGTTGCAGCGCTGCAGGCTCAGTTCTTTGCTGGCAGGTGTGAGGCGCTCAGCTTAGTAGTTGACATATGCACTCAGCAGTGGTTTCGATCCCTCAGTTTTACAGGGCAGATCTTAATCCCTGTGTCCTCTGTGTGGCACCCCTCCACATACACAGGTCGTCCGATGCCGAAACCCTGGTTGTGAGCGTGTGCCGCAGTGGGAGCAGCCTGCCCATTCCTGCTTTCCTAGTGTGGTAAGAACAGCGTTTGCTGTGTTGAGACTCCGCGCTTCTCGCTGTATCTTTGGTTTGCGCTAGCTGCGTGTCCTGCTTGTGTTCTGCTGGTAACCAAGCCTGGCTCGTTCATGCTGCGCACTGCACAAACACAGGATGCTGCTGTTGTTGGAGAATGGCGAGCCCCAAAAAGCACAGAAGCTGACAGCTGCTTTCTTGGAAACGCTGAGCGCGCAAGCGTCAGGGGCGCAAGGGCCAGCGCCGCATTCTCCTGGCGTGCCTGAGCACGAAGCGGAAGGCCTTGTGCGTCTCTATGCGGTTGATGTCCTCAGCAACGGGCTCAGTGCGCCCCAGGCCGCGCTCCAGTGGCTTGACCAAGCGAGCCTCAGCTGGCTTGGCTCCATAGTACCTGCACCATCGCTCGACGCTGTGCGCATGGAGGTCCAAGCAGCACTGTCCGCCCACAACCGTTCCCAGCAACCTCCCACTTACTCCCGTGGCTCACATGAAGGAGTATCTGCCTCCCAGCAGCAAGAGCTTTACACCTCGCGACCCAACGGCACCTCAGGTAGAGGGTCACCGAATGGGTCGTCGGCGCTGGCGTATGGAAGCGGAAGCGCAGCTGCAGCCGCAGGACGCAGCAGCAGCAGCACGCCTGGGCTGCTGGGGCAGCTACTCGGCGACGTCCGCGCCGCGGCCCAAAAGGGCACCAGCACGGGGCTGCTCGCCCTTCTGGCAACGCGGGTCGCCGCGGGGCTGGCCGCGCTGCGGGCGCAGCTGTCGGCCGTGCAGCAGCCACTGGTTTGGGCGTGGCTGCTGGTGGCTGGCGTGGTGCTGTACGCGTTGCACAAGGAATACAAGAGCCAGCTGCCTTGGCTGCGGCGTGCGCTGTCGTCTTCGCGCACAGCGGTGTTGGACTCGGTCAGGATGGCGCTGTCGCTTACCCCCAACCCCGTGGCCCACACCCGGGCAGCATAGATCGATGCATGCGACATTAGGTTAGAGTGGCGGAACCCCATTATTGCATTTCCAACCGCATTGGCACTGCATGCGTGCGCGTGCACATACGCCTTACATTGAACCACGCACGCTTGTATGTACTGATACGCTTGTATGTACTGATACGCATGATGGCAGGCCATGCAACGGGCATCACACAGGAATAAGCATTTGCGCATGTACTGTACGACTGTGTTGGAAGTGGCCACGACACTCATAATTGTGCGTCTGCACCGCATTCCACAGATGCGTCGGACAACAACACACTGCACCACAAATCAAGTGCAAATACATGGCCACTGCATTGATTATTCATGCACACCTGGACACATCATGGACCAGTCATGGACAAGCAATCAAGCATTTGTGTGGGCTGGAAGCCCCTTGCGAACACAGCGCCTCTGCGCCATACTGACAACTGCACGCGCAGTGCATCACGAAGGCATGCAGGCAGCGGCAGAAATACGTGCCCAGGTGCTCGGCGATCTGCACTCAAAACACATGCGGGGCGGATTCGTTTTGGATTCGGGGTGCTTTGCGCCTTGGGTGTGCTCGTTACGCCACATTGTAAGCGACCGTCATGCAGCCTTCATGGGCTTATGTGCGCACGCTGGCCTGAGTTCGCAAATGTTTGTGAGTCACTGCCAGGGCATCAATCACACCCATTTTGGCACCGTCAGCAGAGCACGGAACACGAGCCTTTCGTCACCCTCAGGATTGGGTTCTGCAGAGTGCAGATGCAACGCGGTTTGGTCCGAAGCCGCCTGGTACTGCTATTGCGCCTTCAAACACGCCTGGGCAGTGCTTGCCAGCGCCGCAAGGGCGGCAACGCAGGAGAGTGATCGATGTGTGATTATCGATGAACGCGTATCGGTAAGCACTAAGCGCTCGCATCGGTCTGAAGCGACATGGTGCCGGTACTATAGCCTGGTGCCAGGCAGGTGCAGCGCAGCAAAGGTGGCAACGCTGGGGGGATGATCAATGAGTGATTATCGATCAGTCGCACCGGTGCGGTCATCACAGGCTGTAGTCCCCTACGCGGATCCCGTAGATGACCCAGCAGTTGGTTTGCTCCTGCAAGAGCACCCACAGCAACAGACAGCCGAACACGCCACGCATACATGACCACTTTATCACTTGATGGAGTTGAGCAACATTCATGGTTCGCAAACGAGACGTGGTGTTCGTTGGGTGCTGCTTCAACGAGCGGCCATGGAATTCACTGCTTGGCGCACTGGTAGGTGCATCCTGGTGGTGCCGAGTCAATTCATAATCTGCCATAAATGATTCACTATCCGGCCCCACAATATGGGTGGGGCAGCCCATACCTGTACGGAACAATCCGCCATGCAGGCTGCGTCGCAGTACACACACAGCAGCACATGCACATGAAAGCAGCGCTCGGTAAGGAGCCTCGTGAAGTCCTCCCCAATCCCACCTTTGCAACGCCCTCAGCCGTCTTCTGCAGGCAAAACGTGAACGTCTGCTTGGCCCTGGTTGCAGCCGCCGCGGCAGCACTCGACGCGCCGCTGGCACGGCCGGCGCTGACGGAGCGCTGCGGCGGCGCCTGCTTCGCCGACCCGGCTGCGGCAGCGCCGGGCGCGTTTGAGACCTTGACCACCTGCAGGGCCTTGTTGGGGTGGCGGGTGCTGGGGTACAGCACCTCCGAGCCGGTCTGCACAGCAGCCACCACCACCACACCATCACCACATAACCACACCACACCACATCATAATCAGCCGCCACTGCCCCACAGCACCTCTGAGCTGGTCTGCACAGCCGCCACATACATCACCACCACCGCATCATTGACTACCGGTACTTGTGGGCGACAACGGACACTACCATGCCTGAATCCGTAATCGCCATGATCACAGCCAGTGGGGCATGGCCACCGCAGCAGTGCCGTGTGATGGATGACCTGCGGGCTGCGGCTGCCACAGGACAACCCGTAACACCGCTCCTCCAACAACGTCTTGGCGACATACCAGCACGCAATACGCATGCAGGGACTTGCGGATGCCCCAACCAGTCACACATTCCGTCATTAAGTACCAGTACCGCACCATTACTGCATGTAGACATTCCACTCACACAATCCCCCCTGCACTGTGCTGTTTGCGACCACGCTGGGCTGTTGTTGCATTCTTCACCCCGGGGCACGGCAGCAAGACATGCACTTGCCTCACTTGGTGAAAGCCCCATCCACCCCCCCCCCCCCCCCCCCCCCCCCCCC
>BDDA01000837.1:17244-35407 GCA_001662385.1 Chlamydomonas asymmetrica
GTGCGCGCCTGAACACCAGGTAGCATGACAGCAACCAAACCGCGGGCACACACAAAGAATTCACTTGGTGCAAGTTTTGCAGCGCTTGCGCCGCCATCGACGCAGCAAGAAATCGCCCATGTGTTGTATGCCCAACAGAGACGTTCATCCACGTACCAGTCCGGGCGTTGTTGTCAGCGCCCCGGGCAGTCCCGCGGGGAGCTGCCTCTGCACTGCGAAGCGGAACGCTGTGCGTACGCCGGCGTCAGGCTCGGGCCTGCCCAGAGTGGCACGAGGGGCCAAGTGAGTAGCAGGCCCAGAGTCTGTCACCCGGGTGCAAGACACGGTACACACCACATGCCAAGCGGACACAGACGTGCAACTGTGTGGGAGGAGAAAGCGCAGGGGCACGGTTGTCATACGCACCAGTCGTTGGTCTGCAGCGCGTCCATGACGAGAGAGACGACCTCGTCCGGCTTCAGCGCAGCTTGGGGGCGCGCGTCTGCGGTGGGGCGCCGCAGGTTGGCCTGCTGCAGGTACTGCTGGAACTTGGCCGCGAGGTCGCCTGCTGCGCTGCTGTCCTCTGAGGGCTCGTTTCGGTCGGTTGGCCCTGCATGCAAGGTGACAAAAGGGTGTGCACACATTTCGTTTGGTAGGCCCAGCATGGGAGTCCGCAGTGCAAGGCTCAGTGGGGGGGCTGGGGCATCATGGCTAAACACCCACCCTGCGGTTCTGTGTGGCGACTGAGAGACCATGAATGAAAGCCAGAATGAACTGTATGCGTGGGCAAAGGAAAGCAAGGAAGTGCACAGCCATGGGCCCGTGGGGAGTTGCACCGAACGCACTGCCATGCAGTGCATCTTTGAAGCCAGCGTGAAGCCTCGAGGTACGGCCCTGTACACAGTCTCAAAATCATGGGGGGACTATTGCCAGGGTGCCACTAGGTTGGCAGGAGCAAGTGTGTAACTTGCACAACGCCCAGTTGCAAGCTCGCAAGCTCACTGGCAGCCTTGGCCGTTGGCGACCTTGCTGCGGTCTGCGCCACAGCCTGAGCTCTCACCTTCAGCTGCTTGGCAACGAGTAACGCGACTCCTGTGCTGTATCTGTACCGGCCTGTGTGGTCTGCGCACGGTTCCGGCAGCGAACGGTGTGCGCTGGAGCGCCAACGTTTTCTGCAGCGCAACCATCTTGCCCCTATGACAACAACTGTAGTATGATAGAGTGAAGCGTCGTTTTAGCTTGCTGTGACCAAGATAGCACAGGCCTTCACCTTGACGATCCAGTGATGCATCAAGTCAATGCAATGTTGCGCGAAATCTGGTTTCTGGTTTCCCAGGGCGATCCAAGTACACTTATGATAGCGTGCCGTGCACTGACACACTCTGCTGTTCCTTGTTGTAGCAAGAGCTCCTCTGTTGCCCAGAGAACGGCCTTGGCAGTGCGCCACTCCAAGTTTTCAAGCAGCCTTTTGAATCGTTTCCCCTAATGTTATGGACTACACAATATAAGCCTGCAACAGTCCTAGGGAACGTTGGAGCTCGTGCCGTTCAGTTTCCGTCCTGTATGGCGGCGAACAGCATCTCAGGTGTGTTATCGAATTGCACCTCCAGTCCAGCGCCGAGTCCCTTGCGCAAGGGTCGCAGCCACAGCGGATAGCTGTAAGCAGCGTTGTGCATTTGCTTGGTTGTGTTTCCTGTTCTCTCTGCTACTGCTTTTGCAACAACCTGCTTGGCCTGGCGTGTGCAATGTACGCAGGGCCAAGACCCAAGAGCGGCTCAAAGCGGCCTGGACAAGAACTTGAACGGCCCCAGTTAGGTGTGGCAGCGCACTCCTCCCACCAGGCACAGCAGCACACGTCAATGCAGCAGCCAGAGCCAGTGCCGCTTAAGTACGTCGTGCAGGAGGCAGTGAAGCGTTGGTTCGACGACACTCTTCAGGAGGCCCAGCGTGGTGACGTCAAGCAGCAAGCTCTGTTGGGACAAATGTATGCAGAGGGCTACGGCTGCACAAAGGACCCAAAGCTTGCAAAGGAGTGGACTGACAAGGTGGGTGACTGGTGCGTGTTGCTTTGCTTTGCCAGGTCTCAGGCTTGGTTCCCTAAAGAACCCTTCTAGTGGCCATGCTGTGTGACACCAAGTGTGTTTCACCCACAGTGCTTGCTTTTCCTGGCTCAACTGAGCAGGGTTTGCTTGTACCTGAGTGGTGACGTAAGATCAGGCCTGACGCACTGCCTCACCCCTTCGTTTAACGGTCCACACTGCCTCCACAGGCGCAACAACGCGGATACAGGATGTCAGGCGTTTATTGTGAGCTGTGATCCGTGTGAAAAGCTTGGAATGCTTTCGGCTGTGTCCTGAGGGACACGCGTCGACATGGACCCTTGTCAGCGCACTTGCGTTTGAAGAGCAAGCTTGCCAGCAGGCTATCTGTGTGCAACTGTTATGTTGGTATCCATGCTCTGGTTAGTTGGCCCCTCTCACACGCTGCTAGGGGTCGCGACCTCAGGTCGTGTTGCGCTGCGCCGTCCACGCCCAACAGTTGAAACGCGCATAATCCTGACAGTCACTAGTCCGCTGTGTGGACATCTTTTAGCACCTCCCACCCTGGTATTAACAAGCTCTGTATGCTTTCATGTTTGATCTTTCCAGTGTGCCACTATCACAAAGAGCTGTCGGTTCCCCTGAGATAGTGAGGTGCACTTGCTGATAGCTACAGCGACGTGCTTTGTTGTTCACGTGCTTTGTTGACCGGCACCACGCCTGTCCACACTGGTGCGGACTGCAGGACTGGGGCACTATTAAGAGAAACATCATCACCCGCCTGTACCAAGTGCTGAGCACGAGCGCGGTTTGTTTTCCCTGCCTCACTCCATTTCCTGACTCTATGCTGCCTGTCGTGCTGCTCCCACTGTTCTTTGAAGCACTGCTGATGCATAAGGCCCACCTGTACGGGCGTGGAACTGTGCATCGCTCTGCCAACAGCCCTGCATGAACCTTTAACGACCCAGCATGGGGTGGTCCAGGGCCGATCATACAATCAGGAATGTTCTTGGCATGGCTTAGCCTGCCTAGGCAAAGGCGAGTCTGCATTGCATACCGCCATCGCTCGAGTCACACAGCCGTCTAGTCAGACTGCCACTTGGTGTAGTATTGACTGGTGCTGACCCGCGTGTGCACACAAAGGGAGCAGCGCTAATGACAAGCGAGCAAAGGATGACCAGTGAAGGTGCCCGCCATGCGGCGTGTGTGGCTGTTCCGCAATGCATGGCATGTGAGGATGTACTGTCGAAACATCAGAGGCATTCAACCGCCACCCTGATGCAATTGTGTACGCTGATGTGAGTCATGCAGCTGGTTTGCAGCCAGTGTGAAAGGGTGAAGGCAGCGTCCTGACCCCCTGAGCCCGCGCAGGACTTGCACGTAAATTCGGCAGAGCCAACAAGTGACCTGCCTGGGCGTGCTATGCGGTGGACCGAACGTGTTGTGAGCTGTGTTGTAATGTTCGTAGTTGACCCAGTTGGAGACGGGCAGTGGCATCATGCATGTTAGTACTGTGACCCTAGTGGAACTACTGCAGTGCTGCTGCTATGGCATGTTCAGCACCACAACGTCGCTTGTCAGTGCGTCCCGCACAAGTCGCTATCACCAGCGCCAAAGCGCAGCACAGTGGGCTGTGGTGGCGTCATCAGAAGCCGTTACATACTGCAACACAGAGCAGCACCCCGTCCCACTGTCTTGGCCAGCTAAAATACAAGAGAGAGGTATGAAGGAGGCTGGGAACGCGCAGCTTGATAGCCCTGCCAGCCAGCGTGCATGGCGCCCAGAGCTGCACACGTGCACACATGCACACCCACCGCCCAGCAGAAGCCGAGATGCCAACGCCCGTCAATCAAACGCTGCAGCCTGCCGTCAGCCGCTGCTGTGCCAAAGTGTGCGCATACAGCTATACCAGACAGCTACCATGGGGATTGGAGAAGCAGCAGAGAGCCGAACAAAGCCAGGCCAGCTCCGAAACCGCGCTCAGTGGCTCCCGCCGCCCAGCAGAAGCCAGTGCCAATGACCATCATGCCATCAATGAAATGCAGGGGCTCGTTGTCAGTACTGCGGTGTCACTGCTCAGTGGGTCCCGCTGTTCTCCGCGTCGCTCTTGCGCGCCACCTCGATCACCGCGTCGAGCTTGGCGATCTCCAGGTCCTCAAACTTCTGGCCCTTCTCGGGCTTGGACCCGATGCGCAGGTTGGGGCTGAGCTTGAGGCTGGTCACGCAGCCCTTGTCGTCGCCCACCAGGATGATGGGGTGCTTGGGGTTGAACACCAGCTTGGTCAGCTTGGCCTTCTTCACCACCTGTCGGTGTTGCGCAGCAGCAGGCCGTATGGAACACACGTAAGCTCACGCATGACGGTGATGTACAGGCCCAGCAGGCAGGCGCAAAGCACAGGCGCAAACGTTCGCAGCACCTGCATGGTGACCTGTTCGCAGCACCTGGATGGTGACCTGCTTGGGCATTCTGTGGGTTGCGAGAATGGCATTCACTTGCAAGTTGCAACACAGTGCATGGCATGCTAACACGGTATGCTATGACGCTCCGCATTTCAGGTCTACAGCTGGCAATGCATATGGTGTGGACGTATGGTACTAGAAAGACATGTTGGTTCGGGAGTAAAGACGCCTAAAAGCGGGTGGGTTGGGGGCCAAGGGGCCGCCTCACCTTCTGGCTGCACAGCGGCATCAGCTTGTTCTGCGCCAGGTCAAACACGTGCACCTTGCCCTCGTCCGTCACCGCCGCAAACACCGTCGCCGAGTTGGGCGACCAAGCGGCGTCGCCCACCGAGTCGTTCAGGTCAAAGTTCATGATGGGCTTCTTGGGGTCCGTGGAATCCCACACTTTGACCGTCCAGTCCGCGGAGGCCGACAGGAAGACGCGCGGGTGGATGTGGTTCCAGCGCGTGGCGTAGACGGCGAGGTGGTGCGCGATGTAGGTGGCGAGGTACTGCGAGGAGTAGGCCTTGGAGCAGCGGTGGATGGCGCCCTCCTCCGTGCCCACCAGGTAGATCGACTCCTGGCCCGGCATCTGCATTCGCACCGTTTGCATTTGTAGTGATTCAGTGACAGGAGATTGCATGTGCAAGTGAGCACCCAGCGGATCACGTATCCACGCTGAGGCATACTAGGTGCAGCGTGAATAAGCCTATCAACCGCCCTCAGCACTGTACCCTGAACCGGCACACAGGATATCCATCTCGCTCTGGAGCAGAGCAGGACCCGACCTCCTCCGCCCCAAACAGCTACTGCCCCCTTAAGGGGTCTCAGCGCCTCACCTTGCAGAAGTCCATGCAGCATCCTCCCGCGGGCCCGTGTGCCATGGGGTCGTCCTCAAAGCTGTCGCCCGACTTGACCACGCGCAGCTTCATTAGGTTCTCCGGCACCAGCTCGCTCTTGGTGAGCGTCCACAGGTGCACGTTGCCGTCAGAGCTGATCGACACAAACTGCATCGCCTTCTGCGCCTCATCCACCTGATGGTTGCGTCGTGCGAGGGTGACAACAAAGGCATGGTGGAGTGTGTCGTCAGGGGCGGGAGTGGAATCAGCATGTGTTGGAATCAGTCAGGTACCAAGGTGAGGCCAGGTGACAGCGTTCCTGGGAGGGCGCGTCATTGCAATCCCTCAGCTGCGCTGTGGTTTCTGTGACCAACGAATGGCCCCATTGCTACAGCTGTGTTGTACAAATCGCACAGCAGTGCCGTCTGAGCCGTCCCACCATGGCAAGCGCACCTCCCCCCCCCCCACACCCCTCCCCCGCACACTCCCGAGCCTCACCTGCCAGAAAATCTGCCACACCGGGTCGTTGTGTTTGCCCGTGCGCACGTTGGCCTGGTATATGGGCTCGTCCTTCTTGGTGTGCACGTCGTACACCAGCACCGTGCCGTCGTAGCAGCCGACCGCCAGCAGGTTGGCAAACTCGGGGTGGAAGTCGACGCACATGACGCCGCTCTCCGTGTGCAGCGCGTACTCGGGGTGCATCGGGTTCTTGAGCGAGTACAGGCACACCAGGCCTGAGGCCTGCTTGAGGAACTCATACGACCCGTAGCCCACCGCAAACATATCGTCGTAGAGCGGGTTCCAGCAGATGGCGGTGACCTGGCGGCGCTTGGACTTTTCGCTCTGGAACTTCCACAGCGGAAGCAGGCTGCCCTCGCCCGGCCTGCACACAACAACCACACCCACACCCGCAGCCGGCGTGTATCACAGACGTTAGTTGTGTGATGGACGTTGCCAGCTAGTGACAGGTGTCTTGACTTGGTACTGTGCAGTCTGAAGGGACACGCTGGGTTTGAGGCAAACCAAATGACCACGGTTGTCGCGCAACCACGTGCACCACGAGTATGCGAGTCAGTTGCCGGCTCGCCGCACACCAGCATCGTACTGGCCCGGTATTGACTCGTGCCCTGGTTCGTGCGTACAAACTAGTGCATGTGTTACCAGGTGGTTGTGTACAGAACGGACCACAATGATGTGTATGCGGCTGTGCGCGCAAGCTCGCATGCATGCATGCACACATACGGTTTGGTTGGCGGCCTCCGTGCAACATGGCCGGGAGCTGCTGCCAGGGCCTCAACACGCTGCACGCATAGTACGGTGTGTACGCCATCACATGCATCGGCCAACCGGCAACACGCCCACACCCGCCTACGACGACCATGAGCATGCTTCGTTACTTGCACCATGTCTTGACGCCCCTTCAGTCTGTGAACTAAATGCAGCCCTAATGTTTAGCCCTTGCTACAGCTTTGATCTGAGGTCGTCAATGTGTGCCGCAGCAAGCTGCCCGACCAGTCGACACCCACCTGAACGCGTCCGAGGCGTCATCCCAGTACTTGAAGTCCATCGCGATCTCCTCAAACATGTTCTGGTTGACCATGCGGTCAAGGATGCGCAGCGAGGTGTTGAGCGTGACGCTCTGCAGCGTCGGCACCGCCACCTCGCCGCCCTTGCCGTCCCCGCCCGCCCCGGCCCCCCCCTCGCCGCCCGCCTGCCCGTTCTGCTGGCCCCCGCTCGCCCCGCCCGCCGGCGCCGGCGCTGCGGGTTTTTTGCCGCCCTTTGCTTTCATGAGCTCGTCCTGGCGCTGGCGCTCCAGGTCCTTTACGTACTCGTCGTAGATCTCCCACTGGGAGCACGTACCTGTCAGGCGGCACAGTTGTGAGGTATCACAGCACGTCACACACAGCGCAGCTTATTTACCTATGGTCAGGAAGCACCACCGTACAAGCCAGCACGAGTGCCATATCGTAGCGGTGGGGGGAAAGCAGTGTGAGCTGTGTGTGCAGGTGTTGCATGAGGCTCCTGTGCGCTAGTGGTACAGCTGTGAACGGAATGGTGGCAAGCGTTTGACGGCCTGCTTGGTCGATGGCGCACATGGAGGCTTTGGTCTGGGTCGCACTTGTGTGTGCAAGCTGCAGCAGTAAGTTTGCGCTGCGTGTTCATGTGCATGCATGTGTGCATGCATATGGGCCGCTCCGGTGCATCACAAGTGGCTGCGAGCATGCAGTTGCTTGATGCTGCTGCTGCTGCTGCTGCCATAACATGACGCCCAGTGACACGTACGCACCTGAGACGGTTGCTGTGGGCGGGGGCTCGGTGAACGTTTCCCGCTCACGCAAAGGAAAATTGATTGTCTGTGCAGCACGCTCGCTAAAGTTGAACTGGTTGCGCAGCTGCCTGGAGTCGTCTGGGGGCTCCACCTCTGTCCCCTCGTGCGAACGCTCATGGCTAGCACGGTCAAGCTCCGCCTGAAACCTGGCGCTGGCTTCCTGCTCCATTTTCTCCATGTCCATCTGCTTGCGGGCCTCGTCTGAGCTTTTGTGCAGGAGCCAACCGTCTGTGGCATAGTGCACAATAGTCTGCTCCACCATGGGCTCAAACTTATACGTGCGCTCCTTCATGTTGAACCGCACAACATTCTTTGGAGCTTCAGGGTTATTTGCCGTGAGCATGCGAGGAATTTCCTCATTCAGCTCTGCTTCTGTGAGTTGTAGCTGGTTGGGAGGCTTGACGACCTCGCGGATGGGCTGCGCACAAAGACGGGCACAGCCCAACATGCAAACGCAACGTGTTATCGAGACGATGGCCTGGCCAGCAGGATCTTCGCAACAAGATATAACATGAGCCAATCTTGCTCTGAAAGGAGTGCGGTTGCGCTGCGGTCTTTCGCTTCAGCCACTACAAGGGCAGTTGTGCCTCACCATGGCAAACTCATCGCCAGGCATTGGTGGGGGTGGTGGGACATAGTCCTGAGGCTGCTGGAATTCCTGCTGGTCCTTTCCCTTCTTCTTGCCCTTAGTCTGCAACACGCACAGCAAGACAGAGCCCGCGTTAACCTTGGTAAAAGCACAAGTTCCGTTGCTTTCCTGAGTGTTTTCTCAAAGTTTGAAACCACACAAGGACAGTGCAAGTCATTACCTTATCAAGACCAGGAGACTTTGAGACTGTCCCCTTTAGAGGACTCGTAGGACCCGGCATGGTTCAGCCGGTTCCCGGGAACCGAGTCCAAACGTTGGCACCAGATGCGTGCACAACGTGCTGAGCACAGCTCTGAGCCTGACACTACTTATAATTTCCACCACATTATACCTTGACCACTTTGGTCAGCGTGGTGCAGCTAGCACCAAGCCCGGGTTCCCTGGGTAGCAATGCAGGTGTTGGGAGAGAGAAGGAGAACGAGCTCCCTATTTGGTATGGTAAGCAGTCGAGAACCTAACGAGCGACTATCAACCAATAGCTTCGAGTGCGCGGGGTCCTCGAAATCGATGAGTGCCTTGAACTTGGCAAGAGGCGGGAGAATGGGGCAGTACAAGCCTTAGAGTTAGAGGCAGTAAAAATGTCAAAATGTGTGAACGGACGACGTAACAGTCACAGAACAACGTTAAACATACTGAACACACTATATAACGAATGTTTGGCCCTAGGGACTGGCCAGGAACCTCGGTTTGCCGGCATGTGTGCGCATTGGCCACATCCCCTGTCCCCTTGCCTGGACAAACTGTCCCAACAAACATGAGCTGCATAGTCCGCAGCAGAGCTCTGAGAGCTCAATGTCCCCCCACCGGGCTCCAGCATACATTACAGCATTACTGGAACCCTGCCCGCGGTGCCCCTGGTCACGGTGGCCTGTGTTTTTGTGGGGACGACGCGCACATGCGAGCCCCAAACTGAGACTGCTGCTGCCGAATTGAACAAACTCCCAGGTAGCAGACATACGTCGAGGGGCCTGAAGTCCTGAAGGGTGCAGTGCCTTGGCTGCCAGCGCTATGAGCCTACGTACAGGAACCAAGCCTGCAGTGCAAGCGGCACGCCGACCAATACACAGCACGCACCTCTACAGCCGTGTGTGCAGGCTCCGACCCCCAGCGTGGAGGAACTATGTACTGGTGGGATGTGCCACAAGCATACTACCGGCACATGCCAGGCAACCGCCTGTTGGCCCGACCGGCCTGGCAACTGCATGGAAGTCGTGTGCATACATGCGTTAAGCAAGGGATAGGTGGCATGCTGACAAGAGCGAGGAACTGCACAGTGCCCCTGTGCAATGCATGAAGTATTCCGCCTGGACCCCCGCCTGACCTCGTGGCCTCGTGCATACTGCGTGAGGTATGCTGGCGGCATTTGTGTGGTTTGCAAGCGCATACGCTTGCAAAATGCTTGCATTGTGAATGTCAGTCGTTTGCGCCCCAGCCATGGGCTAGTGCCGCGCGCTGAGAGTGTGTGCCAGTGGGCCTGCCTGCTGTCTAGGCCGCCGCTGCCAGTAAACAACTGCTGTCCGCATGGCCTTGAGCGGATCGTTGTCTCCAGCTGGCAATTTCAGGTTGGGCAGGTGCATGCACCGTGCAGCGCTGTGCAACTTGCCCCCTCTACCGCATGGACGGTGTACCAGTGCACACAGCAGAGAGCTGACCGTCAACCGGAATCCACGCTGAAATATGCCCCTGCTGTGTGCACTGTGCCCCTGCTGTGTGCACAAAGCAGCTCAGCGCTCTCGCAAGCGCTTGCTCCATGTGACTCCTGCGCCACACGCCTCTTGCAATCCAGAAGATTGCTTGTACTTGCGGTGGGCCAACACCACCAGACAATGTGCTTGGCAACAAGCGCAAAGGCCCTGCAGTTAGTGCATGTGGGTGCAGTGGGTGCAGTTGTGCGGTATCGCCTGGTTGGGGGCGGTCATTTCGATCACCTTTGTGTTTACACGCAGGCCCACCTCAATCGTAATGTGGCCTCACATATAAAACGCGCATTACGCGCTGTTCAGGCGTGTGTCTGTCATGCACGCAAGATTCGTGCGCGGTTCGGTACTGGGCACCGTGATCATGATGATCATACGTCTGTGCATACGCTGTCTGGCTGCTACGCTTGACCGCTCGGCACAATTCTTCTGCAACACAACTCGGCTGCGATGCCTGCTCTCACATGCATGCCTGGGCGGGTGTTGCGCGCCCCTATCACATGCATCAGACAGCCTTGATGCCTCATCAATCCCTCACGGCTCATGGATCTTCTTTTTCTTCTTTGTCCCCTCTCACGAATGCCATGTGCATGAACAACAACGTGCCTGCATCAACTGACAGTCCCGAACCTGGCTAAGCATCGCACAGCATGGCGGTACTGCAAAATGCTGGCGGATGTGCTTACGAACAAAGTCCATCAAAATCAATATGATTTGTGACTTGAGCACACATATAGCCTGGTGTGTAAAAATGCGCGCTTGCTTTGCACAGCGTGGAATTCAGGCGTGGTCTCAGCTTAACTGCGAAAATTGTAGAAAGGGGCCAAAGAGAGGTCCGTTGTACCATGTGTGCACACATGCCGCCCCCATCCATCACAAGAGGTCACATGGGCCAAAAACGGAATGCAGCACATGGGTCTGTGCCCATTTTGCACATCCCGACAACATGCAGTCCGTGGTGCTGCTCGTGCCACACCCCACAGCTTCATCAAGGCCGCCCTTGTTCGAGCGTGGGAATCTCGCTCAACTTGGTCTCCCAGCTATGCTAGGTACGACTTGCGCCAGCCGTCTGAGGCAGGGCAAGGCCAAGGGCCAAGTGGTGTCCGGGTATGCGGGTGAGTTCTGACGCTCAATGGGAGGGAGTAGCAGCCACAGCCTCCTCATCCGGGAGCTTTTCCAGCACGAACTTGGCGAGGTGCTCATCGCCTGCACACAGGAATAGCGGGAGCAGTGTCGGGCGGGCGGGGCAGGGAGCGCTGAGATATGCAACCACATCCATGCACCACACATGTGCACAAAGCAGTGCATGACATAACGTGCACGTGTGCATATGGACATTCCAGCGAACCATGCTGGCAGTATGTGAGGCAGCATGTGGGGCAGGGAAGCAGCCACAGTGTGTGTGTGTGTGTGTGTGTGTGTGTGTGTGTGTGTGCCAAGCCACAGCGTGTGTGTTGTGTGTTCAAGCCCGCAAAGATGCATGCATGCCATGACTTGCATGCAGGCCACCACAGGCACAGCTCTTATGATACTGGCTGGTAAAGGAAGGGCTGGTAAAGAAAGCATTAGAGCGATCAGCAGCGGTCGGCAAACACTCACCGAACACGATTTCCGAGCCAACCGGCACCTCCACAAAGCTCATGGGCTTGAGGTCCTTGCCGTTCAGGACGGTTCCGTTTGTGCTGTTCACGTCGTATACCAGCACCTTGTCGCCCTCTGCATATTCAACCCAGCAGCCACGTCCGTGTAGGCCTCGTCAGCATGACTGTGCACGCTGAGGGTGCGCAACCAAGGAGCCGCTAACACGCTGTTCAGTCCTGCACTGCGCAGGTTCACTCACCCACAGTCAGAATTGCGTGTCGGCTTGACACGGTTGGAATGCGAATCGGCACGGCGCATGTGTCCTGGCGCCCCACGTCCAGAGTCCCCTCGCGGAGCACATAATGCTGCGGGGGCTGCACAGTCTCTCCGTCGAGATGCACTGTGGAGCCAGAGCCTGAAAGCATAAGAAACACAGCCGTCCACACCACTCCAGTTCGACAGCGCACCAGGTGGCGTGGCACAATTGGCATGGGCTGAAACAGCCAGGAATTGCACTTCCGCGGAAACAGGCACAGCAACCCCTGATACTTGTGGCTGACTTACCAGTTGGCTTGAGCACTAGCTTGCTGTTAACCTGCAGGTGGAGCCGGCGGCTGGCGTGCGCACGGACTGACCCTACAACGGCGCGCAGACAACAATGCACAGCAGTCGCGTCAGCCCGTAAGCACCGGCTGTGGGTAGGAAGCTTGAGCGCACTTCAAGCATCCTAAAGCACAGCAGTAGGGCTAAGGATTGAGGGGGCAAGACAGTCACCTGCGCGCAGGGACGCTGAGGACGATTTGGCTTGCAGCAGGCTCATTCTGCGATCCGTCAGCTGCGTGGCGTCGAGTAGGGGAACCGACAGCGCGGCAAGGTGCGGTAAGCAAAGCGATCCGCGGATACGCAGCGCGTTCGACCCTGGTTCAAGGGCTCAACACCCAGACCAAGCTACTTGCTCGTCGCTTATCAGGATTGGCATTTGGAAACCACAACTCCCCCTGCCTTCAGCAAAGAGTCTCAGCGAGCACGTAGACTTCAGTTCAGCATCGGCATGAAACCCATGGGCTAGGTAAGTTGCATGAGTTCATGAGTTCACACGCTACTCCCCACTCCTGTCAGCGTTCATGGCAAACGCCCTCCCCACACCTTGGCCTCCGGCCGTGCCATGCTTGGACCCACACTTGCATCTGGTTCACACAAGCAGAGGTGAGCTCTGGGTCCCAATTCACTGCACGCACAACACCAGCACCAGCACCGTGCTTGCCTGGCGTCGGCTACCAGGTGAGAGCGAACACCCGTTCACCTCGCAGTGACGGCATCGCATGGAGAGTGGCACTGCTGACAAGGGCAAGGAACTGCATGCAGATGCATGATTGCAACGCAGGTGGCATGCGTTGGCATCCCTCGCGCAGTCACGCATGCTGCATACTGGCCGCACGCATGAATGGTGCCCGCATGCACATGCTGCTCGAGTTTTGGCACTGGCAGTTGAATGACTGCTCACGACTGGTGACTGCGAGTCCACCCGCATTATGGCTGTGCAATTGTGCATAACCTGACATGTGACACCCCTTTTGCTGCGGAAAAGCTGCTGCTGCAACGCCATTTGACAGCTTAGGCCCGGCTCTGAAAGCCCCGCCCCACCACCATCCGACCAGCCTGACTGCAGCCTGCTGTCCCCACTCCCCATCTGTGCGCTCCCGGCTGCATGCCCAGCACCTTGTGGCAGGCTCTCGCCACTCTCACTCCCACTCTCAAGCACATGCAAGCACCCATCCGCCCATCGCATGCCGCTCCTCGCTCTTGAGAAGCTCTGTCAATACAGAGTAGTGGTTGCCAGTACAGCGTATAAGTGTTTAGTGCTATAGCGTATTGTGCAGGCGTGCCTGCAGGGTGGCCTAACATTACGGCGAGTTTGCATGGCGGCGTGCTGGCAGCAGAGCAGCGCAGCGGCATACTGATATTGGATCAGCATTCAGCAGTAGAATCCACAGGCAGACGGGCAACCGGGTCAAACAACGGGCAAAGGGGGGCGGGGAGCTGAGGTGGGTGGTGCGGTGGGTGGCGCGCGTTACCGTGGTGCGGTGGTGTGTCAACCAAGCAGGCGCGTTTCGCACGCTCCCGCATGCGGGGTAAGGTATGACACGGCACAGTACGGTGCATCCCTGCTGGCGCTATGGTACATGCGGCGCGCAAGCGGTCGCAGGCGGTGATTGAACACAGCTAGCACGCATGGTGGTTGCTGGGTGGGAGAGCATGCTCTGCACACGCAGCGCAAGTGCCATGAACACAATCGGGCAGCCGGCAGCCGGCAGCGGCAGAGGCACTGGCAGGAAGCAGCCACGGCGACGGAGGACCCCATGCCAGCTGCGTGTGCAGTTGTAGGTGGGGACGGGGGTGGGGCGGCGCACGCTGCACGCTATGCCACGACACCAGCAGGCCAACTGTAGCCGTGCAACGCATGTAAGGGCCCCGCGTGGGTTGTGAAGGACCAAACTACGGCAAAACCAGATGTTATTTGGCTGGGTGTGGCAGAACTGCAGTCAGGCCATGGCAGCATTCGCCCTCACTTGTGGCGCCACGTCCGCACATAAACGAAAGCGTACAGTAGGAGTGGATGATCGACGAAATGGCAGCGGTAGCAGCGGTAGCAGGAGGAATCTGCATTATTGCGTTCGCAGTGTTGCGTTGGAAGAGCCCTCAGACGGTTGCCTTGTCTAGTTGTACAGTAGCCAGCGGGATTGATGCCTCACAATCATCATCATTACCAGTTCCTAATACCAACCGAGATCCAGCATACCAGGCTGCCCCGACGGCACGCCAGCGGCATCCAAACACATACAAAAATCGCATCTTGCCGACATGGGGAGAACAATGTGCATCAGAGCGCGCGATCGCTTGCATGGTAGAATGGCTTCGAATCAAGCAATGGCGCACGAAAACCGCATCCATGAAATGGCAATGACGCCCAGCACCAGGCCCCCACCGAGCGCTAGCACCATGACTAGTATTAGTGTTTGTAATAATGTCATGGGGGGGGCATGGTGGTCGGCCTCTGTGCAGGACGAGGCCCCGCCACTGGCTTTGTCATCCGCCAGCTTCCCCCCCGCACTCGGGGAGAAGCTGAGGATGCCACGCGAGGGCAGGCAGCCGTGCACCAGGCGCCGCCGCACGCACAGCAAGCGCCGCGGCCAGGGGCTATACACGACAAGCAGCGTCAGCAGCAGCCATATGCACTGCAGCATGACGTGCAGGCCCAAGCAGCACCCCGCCTGGATGAGGCCGGTGAGCACGACCTGCAGCAGTACAGCAGCGGTACACGCAAGAGAGGGATACGCAAGTGCTGTCAAGAACCTGTGAAGTAAATGGCAAGCCAGGCAGCGAGTGCATTCTGGCCGCCAGGGGGGCGATCAACGGACGGAATGCATAGCCTTGCGCCTGTGCACCGGCTACATGCACAGTTGCCCACATCATGCTCTGCGAGACGGCACGCAGCAGCCGTGCAGCGCAGCCCACACCGCGCACTGTGCGCGGACAGGCATGGGCTCTTGGCAGGCCGCGCACCTGTCTGTGCGCCGCGATGCGGCCTGTGAGGCCCAGCTTGGAGACGGTCTCGTCCGAGCCGGCGCTGCCGTACGAGCGCCAGGGGTTGAGCAGGATGTCCGCCGCACACTGGTCCTTGCGCTGCACGTACCTGTTAACATTGTGTGGGGAGGACAGGGGCAAGAGGATGAGGAATTGAGGACTATAAAAGGAGGGATTGAGGGACTAGAAAGCTTCTTGCACAACAGCACTGAAGCCGCACGCATGGTCTGACCGGAAAGGCTCCGCCAAGCCTGCCAGGCAGCTTCCAACCAATGATTGATACAGGCAAAACGCTGGCAGCTGGCAGGGCACCAGGGCAGGGCCAGGTGGCAGGGAACAGGGAGGTGGACAAGCAAGGAAGGGGAGAAGGCAGGGTGCAAGCATTCCCGTCAGGACAAACGAAGGCGGCGGCGCGCTCACCCGGCATAGGGCTTCGGTAGGCGGTAGCGCCGCGAAAGGATCTCGATCGGCGCTGACGAGGCGAAGGGGTCGATGGAGGCCTTCTTGACAGACCAGTGGCATGCCACCTCAGCGGGCAGGCACGAGCTGCATACACACAGCATGCGCAGGCAAGGATTTTGGATTGAAGAAAGCAAGTCAGCGCAGGCCTAAAGTCTGACGACGCATACGGCCCAAGCAAGCCGCTCCAGTCTGCACAATGGCCATGAGGTGCACCGGGCTGTCATTTGCTCTTCAGCTACACGCCGTCGCCTTCCCACCGTCGTCTTACTGCACAGTGACCCGACCCACACAGACCTAATTTGCAGTGACAGGCACATTTGGGCCATGCGTCCATATGATATGGCAGTCTCTGCACAGCCAGGCACTGATTCGAAACAGGCTGCCGCACAAACCGAAAGCCACACCTGAAGTTATGATGCCGGATCATGAGCGTGAAGGATGTCTGGTCGTAGAAGTGCCTGCCGCGGTGGCCCTCAGGCGCGATGCAGCGCTGCTCGTCCAGAGAGCACTTGACGGTGGGGTCCAGGATCAGCCGCTCGGCGTCACTGCCCCGCACATAGCCTGAACGCAGCAGCAGCAGCCAGCGGCAGCAGCAGCAGCAGCACCGATACCATCAATTGTGTTGTTTGCAGAACACTGCTCAAACACACCAGTTGTGGCCTGCTGGGCGATCCGATGGAGGAGCAAATCCCTCTGTCAATCCCGGCCCATGCAGCTATGACCGTCCAACCCCAAAGCGCAGGATTGAAAGGGTAAGCACTAAGTAGGATTCATCACTGGCTTCCTACTAGCTGGAAGCGTATGCCACACGGTATGCATAAGCCTGGGTGATGCTGCCCGACGCCCACCTCTACCTCCACCTCTACCGCACCTTGCATGCCTCCTGCGCAGAAGGGCAGGTGCGAGATGCGCCTCCACTCCTCGTCATCAATGCCCAGGAACGGCTTGACAAACTGCTCACTGCGTGCAAACAAGGCACGGACAGCGAGCACTACCAGTGTCAATCCATCAGCCTCAGGCATAAAGTGAGCACTGCTCACATGCTTCACAGCCGGATCATCATTCTCATCCTGTTGTTCAACAACAAAAAACGATTGGATCTGAAGGAAGCACCATCACACGCACAGTGGCACCACATTGACACCTGAGTTGATCCAAGCTGCCCCAGCTGCGTCCGCTTGCTTACCTGTATGGGTACTCATCCGGGCTGAAGGACTGTTGTGAGCTCACATGGCCCTGCCACATCAGCGTACTGCGGATCATGTGCAGTGGGCCGCGCACCTGCAGCGCAACGCAAACACACAACACAGCATGCTGATGGGGCGCCCCACGCTAGATTGCGACACGAGTGCCTGTACCAGAGTGCGCTGTTGACGCATCGAAAGGACACTTGTGGGATCATGGCGCGGCCCATGGACCCTGCCTATTGCGCGAAATGATAGCACACTGCGATGAGCTCCCGCCAAGTCGTTGTGTGCTTGGCGAGGAAGGTGCCCACAACACAACCGCCTCTGCGCTGTACGCGCAACGCGACAGGCACCCTGTTGAGGCATGCCTGTTGACCACCTGCGCGCTGTGTGCGTGCGCACCCACCTCCAGGCCGCAGTCGATCCACAGCACCGCGTCGCCGACGTGCGTCAGCGCGTGCTTGATTGCAAGCGCCTTGAAGGCGTAGTTGGTGAGGTCGCGCACGTGGGGGTACTCGGTGGCATAGTCCTCAAAGGGGAACTGCACCAGCTCCACATTCTGCACACACACGCATGGCCATGGCCGTCACAAGTAAGGCGCAGCATCCACGCTCACCAGGGCAATGAAAACCCGGGCCTAGGAAACACTTTTAAGACCGTGTTCACGGCCAGGATTAATCCTTCCTTGCACGCAATGCGACCAAACAAGCGCGGGCGGCTGATCTGGCAGCTGATCAAACTCTGTAGACGACATGGGGGGGTTGGTCAGGTAGATTGATAACTAAATGTACGGACTGCGGAACCTGTTTGGGGTGTGCGTGGTTGACGTGCAGGCGCACCCAGCGCTGCATGCAGGCGGATGCAGTGCGACATGCGTCCAGGCTGAGCCTGGCGGATATTGCGCGAGTGAGGGGTGCGACCGCGACTACGCCATCAACGCGCACGCTCACCTTCATGCAGCGTATGTTGGCCAGCTGCTCTGAGGTGAAGCCAAGGTCATACACGCGGATCACTGAGGCCGGCTCCCACACCTGCAAGTGCCAGCGCCAGCGTCAGGGGCATCACAGCAGGACGCACTTAACTCGGTGGCATACCCAGGAGCGCCACACACCCTGCTCACCGTGCCCACCCCTATCCACGCCCCCACCCCACCGCCGGTGGAGGGACCTTAGCGCCGTATCATACGGTGCCGTGCGCCTGACAGCCACTGCCTGGGCCACGTACGTTCACACAATTACACCAACCACCGCTCTGGCACGCGCTGTGGGCAAAGCTACAGCGTGGTGTGCATGCAGGGAAGCCGCCCCTCCCCCCCCCCCCAAAAGGAACGTTTCTGTGCTTGACTCCTCCCTCGCCTCACCTGTATTGACCCGATCA
>BDDA01000837.1:36320-50107 GCA_001662385.1 Chlamydomonas asymmetrica
ACTCGCTGCAGCCCGTCACAATCGTGAGCGAGCGCGCCGCCATGAAGGGCGCGGCGGCATCCGTGTGGGCTATTGGCGGCACGTAGTGGGGGTAGTGGTGCGGCTTGATGGTGTGCGGCATCACCACCAGCGACCTGCGGGCGTGGCGCAGTGCCAACACAGCAGCAGCAACAGCAGCTGAGCAAAGCTCAGGCGCCATAGTGGGCCTAGATCCGAATGGGCAAGCCCAGTTCCAGAGGTTGGGAGTGCTGAGCCCCCCAGCGTGAGTTTACTCAGCGTCAGCTACTGAAGGACAAAATCCCGGATCGACGAATAGTTGAAATCCCTCCCCTCCTGTCCGTAAAACCGCCCGCCTGGCCTTCACCAGCAACCTTCCGCGCGTAGCAGTATTTTCCTGAGATTCACGGTCCGGACACGGCAAGCCTCTATCAGCATCAGGGCCGGGCATGAGTTGGCACGGAGTTGCATGCGACTGCGGTACGGGATACGCGCACGCGCACCTGTCGCAGGTCACGGCCCAGGGCGCCGCAAAGAGCACGGTGAGGCCGGCGGCGTAGGTGATGAGCAGCATCACCACGAAGCTGCGTGCGGCGTGCAGGGCCGGCAGGAAGGGCCTCACACAGCCCCACACCGATGCGGCCAGCGGCTTCAACCACTTGGGCATGCCCTGCTGTGCACTCAGCGCCCAGGGCAAACACACACGCACACACGCACAGTCAATGCGGCACACACCAGGCAGCAACCACGAGTCCCTCTGTGGGGTCCCTCTGTGGGGTCATGCATCATGGCAGGCGCGTGTGCGTGGAAGCATTCAGGCCCCCATTCCTACCAATATGCCACACAGCAGATGCTGGAGGAAGGCAGCCGTATCCGTTCAGTGCGTTGCTGGTTGCTGGCAATGTCCGGCAGTGTATTTTTTACGGATTTGAGAGAAAAAGTGCATCTTAGTTGCATAGCGATACGGGGCCAGCCGGGCAAATGTTTATCATAGCCATGGAGCGATACCGAATCGTGGTGCGTCCATTGTCCGCCAACCCTCGTGTCAGCCCCTTGCCGTCCCAGCTACCCGGACCGCAGCCTGCTCGGGCCGAAGCTTGGGCTTGAGCTCGGGGCCACAGTCAGCTGACCACCTCGCCAGCCGGGTCTCGTCCACCTGCTGCTTCACAATGACGTTGAATGGCTATTTCAACTTCATCGCAAAGCAGCCGGCGGGGCGGGACCTGGTTGGCAAGGTGCTTAGCCGACTGCGGCGCCGAGCCCAAGCCCGCCACGCCCGCAGTACGATCACCGCCACGCACCCGCAAGCAGGACGGCGCACAAGCCCCGGGCGGCAGATGCTTCCGGACCTCCGCCACCAGGATCGCCAGCGCGACTAGCGCCAGGCCGCCCGCCACGCAGGCGCACAGGAGCGCCTTGAGCTGCACAAACCACTTCTCGCGCTGCGCAAAGTGGTGCAGGCCGTCGTAGAAGCGGTCGCCGTCGCCCAAGCCCATCCAGGCCTGCGGCAGGAGGGATGAAGCAGCACATGACATTTCAGCATGTGGCTGCCAGCGCTGTACTGTGAGCGACATGTGGCATGCAAGTGAGTGCACATCAGCATGTGGCATATGCCCGTGCTGGTCCGGCTTGCTGCGGCTCAAAACGACGAGACGCCTGCCTCGTGCAGCAGGGGCGAATGCGCAAACGTGCCAATCACGCCACACCTTGCCACCTAACGTAGCCTGAGCCAGGCAGGCACGCTGGCAGGCATCCTTCAATGCACCCAACAAGGACCACGCCACCATCTCCGGTCAGCATGTACATGGGGTTGTGTGATGAGCTCCTCCCATCCGGAACCTCATCCTCTGCCCTGACTTCCCCTCCACACGCATCCGTTTCCCCTTCACGCACATCTGTTTCCCGACCGCGCACCTGCAACTTGTCCGAGTCGTCCGGCTGCTGCACCCCCACGCTGCCCGGCACCGTGTGATCCACCGTGGCGGCGCCCAGCACGTCGTGCAGGTGCGCGCCGCCGCCGCTGCCCCGCCCGCTCACACTGGCCAGCGGCACCGCCTGCACGTCCATGTGGTGCTGCCGCCGCGCGTTCCAGTGCGTGCCGTTGCCCGAGGGGTTGTAGCTGGCGACACGCTGCTCGCGGTAGGAGGCGCTGAGGGCCGAGGCCTTCTTCTGCTTCTTGCTGGAACCCGCCAGGGCCCTGCTGGTCCTGTCCGCGCCATCCGCCGACAGAGCGCTTTCGTTGAAGGCCAGAGCGACCTGCAGGCATGCGAGGACCACACGTCAACTGCTCTAATCAGCGCACGTCCTCCGGGGAGTCTGAATTGTTTTTTTTCGTTTTTGCACTTGGGAGCTTTCTAGCCTGTTTCTAGCCGAGGCCGATACTCCCCTCCAGATTACGACTCATAAGTCATAACGCTTGCTCATGACAAAAACACGTATGCTTAGCGGATGAAAGCCGTCACATGGGGGAGAGCATGACAACACACAGCGCAAGAACAGGTTTGCACACGCTTTTTAGCTGGCAAGGCTTTTTAGCTGGCAAGGCGCTGGCACTGACCTCCAGCAGGTGCACTGCTCCGCCATACGCCTTGTGGCTGTCCTGGCCCCAGCGGTACAGCCGGCCATGCCACACAAACGCGCGCCCGCCCGAGCGCGCGATCTGGATGTCCGTCGTGATCAAATGCTTTACGCCCGCCCTCGCCGCGGCCCGCTTGTACCGCAGCTCGTACTGCTGCTGCGGTACCGCGTTGCTGGCATTGGCGCCGGGCCAGGGCTCCACCTGCAGGTTGAGCGGCTGCCAGTCATCCAGCAGCGAGGGTGAGGTGTAGACGTGGAGGGTGTATTTCGGCGTGTGGGGCGGTCTGCCGACAAGCGTTGTGAAGATCACCCAACGCCCCTGATACCACACCGGTGTCGTGTCCACAAACCTATTGGGAGGGAGCGGGAGCGCGACACAAATGGCAGATGTAAGAGAACGGATCGACGAAGACAGCACTGACGAGGCGCGTGTGTATGAAAGGCGCCAGAAAGCTCACGGTGTGGGACACAACGTGCCAGCGGCGCTAAACGGCAGGCCGGTCGCGCTACGACACACGCATGGTTTCAACTGTGTTGAATCCCACAGCGCAGTCTGTACTACAGGGCCGCAACAAAGCAATGGAGGACTGCTGGAGGTCACATTGGAGGCAAACCTCCATGACAACTGTTTATGGCATGCACGGTATGACATTGGGTGCCATATGCAATGCTGCCAACTATGTGTTTGTGTCGGCTGACCCTCCATGTGATTGACTCTCTACAGTATTGGATTCGCCCCAGACTGAGAGCGAGAGCACATGCGTGCATGGCTCACTTTGGGTTCTCCACCCAGGACTGTATATGCGTGATGATGCGCGCCACGGGGCCCGCGCTGCCCGCCGCCATCGCCACCGCCTTGCGCATGGAGCCCCGCATGGGCACCTGCGTGCGCTTGAGCCGCCAGCCAAACGGAAACTCCGAGGGCGTCGTCGTGTAGATCTGCACACGCCATGCACGTGGTGATACACCAACGCGTGTCAGGCACACTCCTAACTTGACGGCAATTCATGAATCATACAACGGACCAGGACAGGCTATCCACTCGGTTCACTTGTCAGCAGCTGGATCCATGGAGCGCTGTCTGCATCAGTGGGTTGCACAACCGGCCCACTCCTGTACCGGCAACTACTGGCAGCAGGCAACGCACGACTTCAGCGCCACTTGCAAGCCAAAGCCACCCGCCACATCGAGCACGCCCCTTCCAAAATTGAAAGCACCCCAACGCCAATTGACACTGAAAGCACACCCCGCGCAACCCGGGGCCCACCCACCCGCTCGCCCCCCCCAAGTCGTCCCCAGTCGTCCCACCGGCAACCCACACACCTGCACCAGTCCGTCGCCTGACTTGCAGGTCTCTGGTATCATCACATACATGCCGGACGCCGAGTCGTAGGTGACCCAGGGGTAGGACAGGTGGTAGGGCCGTGCCAGCGCGGTGCCTAAATAGGACCAGCTGTCTCCGCGGTCGTACGACACAGACACGCCGATCTCGCCGGTGTAGCGCTCGAGGTTCTTCATCTCGTAGAACGCGTACCACGCGCCCTCGCGACCAGGGCCGGCGGCGTCTGTCGCAGGGCACACGTACAACCATAGTGGGACACAGGCACAGGCGCGTCGGCGGCATGCCCCTGCTACTCCAACCAGCGCATCGCGGTGCACTAACCACTGGCTGCAGTCAGGCTGCCATGGGACCTGATGGTGGCGCCCGGACTAGAGCAACCGCAGGGTGCCCATAGAACCGCCCACCCAATGGCTAACGTGCACAGGTTGGAACGTGCATGATGCAGTGGTGCATGCACACAGCGGCCGGAACATCACCGCATGCCGTGAGCGGATGCGCCGCTACATGCCGCGCCGTCACTAAGCACATGCGAGGGACTCTGATGGCTATTCATGCACGTGCAGGCGCCATAGCGCGCCACCCCCCGCTGCACGGCAGAAGTGAGACCTGCAACCCATCAGTTCGCATCCACCACGCACCGCCTGTGGGGATGAGCAGGAAGGGGTCCGCCACAAAGCTGACGCTGGGCGGGAAACGATGCCGCCGCATGTTGGCATCCACCGACGCCGGGTCCTGGCCAGCGGCCGGGTTGAGCGGCTCCTGCTTGCTCCTGCCGCCCACGTGCTGGTCACGCGCGTTGAGGTCACAGCTGATTGCGGGGTAGGTGCTGTGCGCTAGCGCTAGGGGCGAGGGCCCTGCCACCAGGCCCACCTTCCAGCTGCCCTCGTAGTCGTGAGAGCAGGCGTCCGAGCCGTGGCTCACAGGCCTGCGGGGGGCCAGCAGCGATGCAGGGGCACACGCGGCGTGAGTGCGTGTGTGTGCGCTGGTGCGCGCGTGCCACGGTTGTGGAACATGGGGAGTCAGTCTGGTTGTTATGGTCTACTTTTCCCCTGTCCCTTGTTCCCTGAAGACCAGAGGCAGAGATGGCGAAGGGAAAAGTAGGCAAAACCCAACAGACTGACGCCCCATACTCCACCGAGGTGCATTCCAAGGCACCGCTTGTGGCACAACAGTTCACACGCACGCAAAATCGGTGCGACATTGTCCTCAAGGATGGTTTCGGGTTCCGTTTACCCAAGACAACCGACCAACCAGAGGCCGCCCGACGGACAACACAGGTTGCACCCTGACGCTGCACAAACATCTACCATATGCTCTGCACCACCGGCATGTGAGTGACTACCCTGATACATACGGTACTGCCGCATGCATCCCATACCAGCGCCAGGTTCAATATCCACTCGTCTCCGTGCGCACTGCAGCAGCAGACGCACGCGAGTATGCAGCGTGTTAGTGATGCAGCAGTCGCGCCTCACCTGCCAGTGAACCACTGCAGCTGTATGAGTCCCCCGGGCTTGCTTATGTGGACGTCCAGCTGGTGCACCACCAGCACGGCCAGCATCAGCGCCAGCCAGGGCGCCAGGCGCGTGTAACGGACGGCGCGGAACGCGCCTGCGAGCTGGCTGCTGTGCCACCAGCTGGACGGCCCAGCGCGGGGTGTTGGCGTGGGCGGCCTAGACGCCGGCTTGCTGCCCCCTGCGCATGATGACGCAAGCCCACTGGGTGTGAGCCGATGCGGTCAAGGCTGTGTGCATGGCGCGTTGGCAGTGCGACAGAAGGCCAGCACTCAGCAGGCACATATCCGTGCAGCCATGTGTCCTCACTGCGCATGCGTGCTTGCGCACGGAATGCGTCCACGATTGGCATGCGCGGTGTGTGTGTGTGCAAGGGGGGTGGCAGGGGGTCCAGCGGCGCATGCAAGCACTGTTGGGTGCTGGTGCATATGCCGGCATACCTCTAGTGGACATACACCACGACCCTTCCATGCAAACGCTGTCAGCACATGACCCTGTCCAATTCCCTGTCGTGTGGTGAAGCAGAGGGCGTCAGTCAGTGCAGTTAGCATGACAATGAAGTTTCAGACTGCTTGCCTTTGGGTGAGTATACGTCGTCCGCCGACTGGCGCTGCTGCAGCGAGTCCACTCTGGCGAGCGCGTCCACGCCCATGGCGGTGCGCCACGCCTGAGAGCGGCCGGGCCACGCCACTTCCGCTTGACAGTACTCCGCACGCCAATGACGTCGGTTCAGAGCTGGCTGCGGCTGGGGTGATTCACCGCTCCTATACTACCTGTGTGTGCGAGGAGCTGCCCATCTTGCCACACCCATTGCGAATGACTTGGCTACCACAGTCAGGCCTGAAGGACCTCTGTAGGAGTGGCTGCCGATGTCAGACCGACTCTTGCTGCTAAACAAGACAGCCGCCCTGTGGCAAAGCCTCCTCTGCAAGCCTATCAGCACAGGAAGTCAGTGGCGGTGCACACGGCAAGCAGAAGCACACGGCAACGCGTTAAGACATGCGACAGGCACCAAGTAAAGCCACACAGGAACTACAGGGCCACATGCAGGTAGCATGCACGTAAGGCCCTAGCAGGCAGTCAGGCCGTGGGGGAGGCCAGTTCCGGGTGTAATACAAAATGGTGCCGCAAAGTTGCCGAGCCCAACAGCAGCTTTTCGCGAGTATGGTTATGATGCAAAAGCTTTGCTGTTCCCACACCGCGTGGGTGTTGTTCGTCAGGCTTGCCGCTGCATACAGCGCCAGCTCAGGTTTGAGTTGAATGAGGTCACACGGGAGTGCTGTGCTGTTCAAAATGGCAATTTCTTACCCCCAGACATCCACTTCACTCACAGACCAGCCCCCTTACTCTATTACTCAGCCCTGTTCACCAGCCCCCATAAACGATGCCTGCTACCCTATTGGTTTTGGATGTGAGTCACAAGCTGTGCGGAGCCCTGGATGCAGAGTACCAAGTGTGCAGCCAAGCACTGTTGTTTCCAATATTCCAGCTTGCAAGACGCATGCAAAGCGTTTGGCCATGCACATACAGGTGATGCAAGGCCCCCCGCGACCAAGCAGGGGTCATGCTTGGAGGCGAATCCACTGGCTGCAGAGCTACAGACATCCATGCTAACAGATGCACATCTAAAGAAACGTGGGTGGGCTCGCCGAAGGAGCAAGGAACAAGGAGGGAAGAGCGTGACTCAAACGCTCAAGGCGTGACCCCAAAGTGTGTACTCAGGTACCTTGAAAACTACCTTGGCAAGCGCACAGTGCTAGTGCCTTGAGTAAGCAAGGCAGCTTTTGCACCGCGTGCTTGTGGTGTGGTGCATACACCTCGGTCAAGTTCAGGACAGAGAAAGGCTTGCTCACTCATAACGTAAAATGGGAGCCGGTCAACCCCAGACAATACCCAGCGGACAAGCCTGCTGGAGAGCAAGTGCGTTTTGCGTAACACTAGGAGGCTTCTGCGTTTTTGTTGTGCTCATTCTCCGCTGCAACTGCACTTCCAGCACCAGGAGCTGGGCGTGATCGGGCCGCACGGCTGAAAACTGCTGCAATCAGCAGATGGCTGGGTGAAATGTGACAAGGTTGTACAACGCAGCTGCATGTCTTGGCAAGCTGCAAAGTGCACGATGCAGTGGATACAAGCAGCAAGCACCCCGGAGTCCTCATGGCGGTGGCAGCTATGCAGGTATGGGAAGCACGTGCACAGCTACACAGGCTCTGCTCAGCGCTACACAGGGCGGTTCCAACAATGGCTAAAGCTCTGGCGTATGAAAGGCACGAAGCGCCGCTCATGTTTAACGAGCGCCCGTGTACATATTGCATTGCATAAACCCTCACGCAAAACACAGTCATGACCTCAGCAGCTGGCTATCATACCAGCAAGGAGCATGTAAGCCAAGCGTGTGCTGGGCGGAGCTGCCAGGAAAACACATCATAACGACCTGCCCCGTCTGTCACCCACCCATTCCCTTTTCCAAGGCCCATGGTGCCGACACTGCAGCCGCGGATACTGAAAACAACACGCACTTTCCATATGCCGGTGCGCAACTCATCCCGGCATCAGCGCGCCACTGTGGAACCCAAAAAATGTCTGACTTCACCCTACAGTTCCAAAGGTGGTGTTTGAGTTGCTTTGCACACAACCGGCCGTCACCACTACTCACCTAGTATATATCCGACGCTGCTCCTATACACGCTGCCTCCAGAGGCTCCGCTTGCGCTGGTTGTGGGGGCAGCACCAAAGGGCTGCAGGAGGGTTTAGGTTCCAGCAAGTAAGCAGTTGGTCCAGTCCCGAAAACAGTGTTAGAGTGTACTTTTGAAGCAGTAGCTGGTGTCATGTGTAGTTTGGTGATATAGCGTCACTTCGAGGCAAGGCTGGTGCTTTAGTCACACGCGAGCTACATACATGCGTTCCAGGAGCAATGCATACGGAAATCGCACCAACGCCAGATAGGAACCTCTGCTGCATCACGTCAAGAACAGCAACAATGCTTTGTTGGTCTTGACTGAACATGTGTGCTTGGCACAACCGCAACTGCCCCAAGCTGGCACATGGACTCTCAGCCGCTGTGCCCAGGCAAACAACCTGCACCACAGCAATACAACAGGCAGACCCTGAATTGCAAACCCCTCAACTGAGCTGCATATGACCATTCGAGAAAGTGTTTGGCGAGTGATTGACATGCACTTCCACAGAACCAGTCACATGCATGCCTGCTGCCAGGCAGCAAGGAGCCTGTAGCAAGCGCATCAAGAGAGACCCAGCTAGGACGACAAGGATGGAGTCCAAGCCTAACGTTTGCACGGTAAAACAGCTGCCTTGAATCGGGAAATGAGGTTTCGGGAGCAGGTACGTCGCACGGGCCAACACAACACAACGGCACCAAACACAACTGCAACAAAATACCCACGCACAGGCAGCACACCGTCCCTGTGCATGTGCCGCTTATCTTCCTGACGTCATAGACTCGTGCGCTTCACACATTCCTGCGCGTGCGGCCTACCCAACTGGGCCAGGTCAGGCGCCCGCCGCTCCGCCGCTCACAACAGCTACCGCGAGGTGTGCCTGCTTTCTTCCTGCCCGCCCTACACCACCACCAGGCCCAGGCCCAAGCCCAGGCAAGCGTAGTCATACTCCCTCAGCAGCGCCAAGCGTTCGCTGCCCGCCAGGCCCCACGGCCGCGTCGACGCCAGCAGGAACTGCGAGAACTGCAGCCGCGCCTCCTCCTCCGCAACACTCCAGTGCGTAAACGCTGAGCTGTCCAGGTCGCGCTGCGTCTCAGACCCCACCACCATCCCTGGGAAAGCAGCTGCCTGCCAGGCGCCTTGCGCGGGGCTGCTGCTGACGCTGGCTGGAGCAGGAACGTGCGCCCCAGCAACGACCGGGTACGACAGGGCAGCCTGCGGGCACTCGCACCCATCCTGCTCCTGCTCGCTCTGTGATGGCATGCTGCCTGCTGAAGGGCCAGTGGGCAGGAGCTCGGTTGCGTGCGGGGCCGAGGCGGAGGGATTGGCGGCAGGCGGGGAGGGGAGCGGCTGGGGGGGCTGCGTGGCGCTGCGCGGGCGGACCTGCGTTGCGGCGCCGCTGGTGGTGTGCGCAGCAGCCGCCTTCCACCAGGGCGCGAGCTCCCAGGGCAGGCCGACGTCCGCCATGTCGCTGCCCAGCACATCTGCCAGCAGGGGCGGGGCGCCCATGCCGGGCTGCTCAGGCGGGGCAATCTCTTGGGGATCTGAGAGCAGCCTGTGTTAGAACAACCGCAACGACACAAGTGCGACGATATGAATCAGGCATTGCACTTCGGTTATGGCCATCTCCTCCTGAGTGCGGAATGGGCCACGCCTCGCATGAATGAGTGTCGGATTCACTCATGCATGGCGCCGTCAGCGGGCCAGTGCGATCATGTCCTACGAGGCCATTGGATGTCAAGTCAACCGATCAATCCGTCATGTGCGTGGCAACCATGCTGCTGTGGCTTAAATGTGCATAGTCCCACATGCATGCATGCCGTACATGCACGTCCCACATGCACGTCCCAGATACATACGCCACATGCATGCATGCACTCCATACCTGTACTCCAGGTCACCCAGGCGATTTGCATTTGAGCCACGGCCGTCATTATCCAGCCCCGCGTTCACCGGCCGCACGTCAATGAAGTCGTTCAGCACCGGCACCTGCGACAACTGTGCCGCATGCTTGAAGGGCGGGGGTGACGCCACTGGCTGCTGCGGCTGCTGCTGCCGCTGCTGCTGCGCCGCACCGTTGCCGGCATCCTGCGAATCCCGCATGCATGGCGACGCACGCGAATGGTTAGGATGGACTTGTCACTGCAAGCAAACCGGAGGCCCTGCCGAGAGCACAAACTCTTTAGCATCACACTTGTAATAACACTATGTCAACCGGAATACAGAGCCTGCAGGTTACCCATGCGTTGGCGTGCGCAGCAGTGAAGTAGGCTACGGAAATTGCCGTTGTATTGACCGATGCATGAAGCACATGCGATAGTGAATCAGTGAATGAGGCAGCAGGCTAGCAAGGGCGATCAGGCTCAGCTCACCTTGCCTGCCCCTCCGGCGCCCCCACCACGCACTGAAGGCTGCGGCGCCGAGCGGCCTCCTCGCCAGCCACCACTCGGCACGCCACCCCCGCGCACAGATGAAGGACCCTCCGCCACCGCCGGCAGCCGGCCGCCACCCCTCCCCGCTGCCTCTGCTGCTCCTGCCGCAGCGGCACCGCCAACCTTGCCGCCGCGAACAGACGGCTCCGCATACGCCTTGCCGCCTCGAACCGAAGCCTCCGAGGACAACTTCCCGCCCCGCACTGAAGGCTCCGGAACCAGCTTGCCGCCTCGCATGGATGCGTCGAACACCACACGGCCACCGCGAATGGAGAAGTCCGAGACGGATGCGCCCGGCATGGGGATCTGGGTCGACAAGTCCAGGGAGCGGAGGTTACGGCTGTAATTCCCGCCTTCACCGGGGTTGCCACCGCCGCCACCGCTCCCGCGTCTGCCGCCGCCGCTTGACGTGCTGAGCAGGCTCACGGTGCGGTGGGCGGCTCCGGAACCGCCTGCCCCGGTCGGCGGCGCGCCGCCGCCACTCATGCGCATGGCGCCGCTGCCGGATGTGCTGCGCCTCCGCCATGCCCTGGAGTCCATCATGTCCTGCTGCCCCTGCACTGGCGTCGGCAGGTTGCTGTAGCCGGGCAAGTACAGGTCCAGCCCCAGTGCCTCCTCTGCCTTGGGCAGCTCCGGAACCACGCCCTGCGGTCCGAAACCATCCCCAGAACCGTCGGAACCATACCCGTCGTTGTGGGCTGCGCCGCTCATCTTGTTGAGCACCTCATGCAGCGTGGGCGTGGGGCGCTGAAACGAGGAGGATGAGGCGGAGATGGTGAGCTGTGTGGGCGCAGCGGTGGTGACCCCCGAGAAGGAGTGGCGGAGCGGGGAGGTGGGGTAGCCATGCATGAAGGAGAGGTCCATTGAGGCCTCTGAGCGGGGGGAGAGCGGGGGGGAGAGGAGGGCAGCGGAGGGGGCGGTGGAGGGGGAGGCGCCGGATGGGAGGGCTTCTCCAGGCCTGCGGGGGAACAGCCAGCCAGCGGATGCAAACGGGATCAAGGATGCACATGCGGCGCTGAAACTGAACGGACAGGGGCCATGACCACTGGCTGTGGGAATGTGGTCGTTTGCAGGCGGTGTGTCACACACGAGCGCTGGTTGCTTCGGGCTGACATGATCCTCCAAAAGACTGCAAGTCATCTGCTGTACGACTGCCGCATGTCAAATTACAACCTGAAGTATTGTGGATCACGCCCTGCATGCTGGGACGCGAGATGCGGTCTAGTAATGTTGCAGGGGTGGTGCGAAGTGGCCCGCACCCCCGCCAGCCACTCACCTGTTTGTCCTGTCCTCGTATATGATGTCCAGCTGGTCGCTGGGGCCCGCCCCTCCGCCTGAGTGGTTGTTGGTGTTGACCAGCCAGAAGAACGTGAAGGCGGACTGCACGGCCGTCCACAGCTGCATGCCGCTCTGTTTGTCGGTGCCGTACAGCTGCACTGGCAGCACCTGCAGGAGGGGGTGGCACACCACGGCGCGGTGGCACAGGGTGTTAGGCAGCACATTCTTCGTCTGTGAAGGTGGGTCACTACCCAGGCGTGTAGCTGGCAAGCTCAGTTGTAAGCGACAACGGCAGGTTCTCTTCAGAACAGCAGCATGACATGGCAGTCCCTGAAGTATGCCGTTGAGGTGAGGTGGCAACCGATGTCTCGCCACACACATCTTGACATGAGCTCAATCGCCTGGTATGTGTGTTTCAGGCCGACACACCCGTCCTTTTTGCATCACGCGTCCGCAGTGTTCCGTGCCCACCTCGTGCGTTTATTTGTGTTACCAGGCATATAACAGCATACCGTACCCAGTACTAGTGTACTACCCACCTTGTGCGTCTGGCGCGACAGCAGCACATCAAACGACACCAGCTGCTTGGCGCTAGAGCTGGTCTCGCTGCTGCTGACCTCCAAGCTCTTCATGCCTCCGAGCCCAGGGATCAGATTCCCAAGGAATCCCAGCAGATCCCAATCTCCCCACCCAGATCCCGTTGCTGACGAGATCCCGTTGCCGCCGCCGGCACCACCCAACCGAGCGTACTGCCCAGCCGCTGTACCGCTGCCTGTTGTACTGCGCCCGCTAAGCGCAGATCTGAGGTCCCAGCTGGATCTCGATCGGAGGTCCTGAACGCCCTGAGGCTCTGATTGGTCCGCTGTGTCGATGTCGTATGCCACATCACCGTTGTCCTCATCGTCAGAGGGTGTTGCGGAGATGCAGAACGGACGCGGCGTGTGCAGCAGCGCGTGGTGGGCAGCGACAGCATTGGCGGCGGCAGTGGCGGCAGCGAGCGTCAGCGCGGCGGTGCCTCCCAGTAAGCGCACCGCAGAGGGGTCCAATGGCATCGGAGATCCACCCGCGGACAGTCGGCGAGGGATGAGATGCGGGCCGTGGGTCATGACGGTATGGCTGACACCTGTACCGCGTGGAACGGTCGCAGTACCGTCGCTGCTGAGCCTAGCGCCCGTACTGGCGAGGAGGAAGTTTCCGCCGCCGCCTGAACCGGTGAACGCACCGATGCTGCCCGGGCGGGGCAGCGCTCCCCGCTGAGCGGCAGACCCCTGAGCCCGCCCGGCAGCAGCGGCAGCGAGCGCTGCAGATGAGGCGGGCAGGTAGGGTGTGACGGTGGCGGGGGCGATGGACATGCCTGCGCGGGGGCGTAACCAATGTTAGGCTACCATGGTTACCGCGCGGGACAATTTACCTTGCAGCAGATGCAGGGCAGTCCCCGGCAGATACGCGCGCTGCAACAACAGCTCAGCAAGCCTAAGACCTGACATGCTTGCCCGTCTGGTACTGCACGTGTGCGGCTTCTGTGGCTGCCATCAAGCGTTACCAACCCCAGCAGAAATCAAACCAGCACTGGCACTGCATTGCTTGGATGTCTGCATGGACCTGACCAGCATGCAGGTAATAGTCAGTTGGATGTCTGTATTGCACCCACCCGCGTGCAGGTAGTAATCAGTGTCCAGCTCCCAGAGGTGCGGCTGGCCGGGCCGCGGCACAAAGTAGCCCAGCAGCAGGTTCATCGCGCCCTGCTTCTCAGCGTCCGTGTAGGTGTTGTTGTACAGGCGCCTGCGCGGTAAGCACACAACGACACGTCATCAGCGCATGCAGCAGTGTGCGTAAGATAACGCGCACGGCAACATTACCGCCGACCCCCCCACGCTCAGCCCCTCCTCAGTATGCCAAGCTGCCCTCAAATGCCGCTGCCCTCTCACTCTCTCCCTCACTTTCTCTCCGCCCCCCCCCCCCCCCCCCCCCC
>BDDA01000838.1:0-44243 GCA_001662385.1 Chlamydomonas asymmetrica
GTGCCTGTGCCTGGCCGCTGCTTGCGGGACCTTGTGTGGTTGGACCTGGGGTTTGGCAGGTGCACTTACGACGCTGAGCCGGTGGACCTTGCTGCGCTGCACCCGCTGCCGCCCCTTGCCTGCTCTTGGTGGACCTGCCTGGCGCCACTGCCCTGTTGCGTATTGTCTCCCGCGTTCGTGGTGTTGTGGCTAGCTGCCGTGCCTGTTCGGGCCTGTTTTGGACATTGTGGGTGCGTTGCCGCTGCGCTGCCTCGCTGCGTGGCGTGTGGGGTTTGCGCGCTGGGCTGCTGGCAGCTGCCGCTTGTCATGCGTGCCTGCCGGGCCGCTGGGAGTGATGTGGGCCACCGAACCCGGCTCTATGTCGCGCCGCTGTTCCCGCTGCAGTTCCTTGGCGCTGTGAACACCCTGCTGGTTTGCCGTTGTGTGCCGGCTCGGATCCTCTTGATCGCTGTCCTACGGGGGGGACCGTCGGTTCAGCCTGCGTGCCGACGCTGGGTGCTGCCAGTCCTGTGTGTGCTGCCGGTTGCGGTGGTTGCGCCTGTAGCTTGATCCTCGTGCCGTCGGTGCCAGCCTCAGCTGTGCTGTTGTGCCTGTTGTGCTGCTCGGTGTGCGCTGCCTCTTGTCGCTTGCTTCCTTGGCGCCGCTGTTGGCGTGGAGGTGTGGTTGGGGTGCTGTTGCTGTGTCCCCCGTTGGGCATGGGCTCCCATGCATGCATGCTTGCTTGCTTGGAGGTCTCCCGCTCTTGGTAACAAGGGCGCCACACTGTAACCAATCAGATCAGATCAGAGCGTGACAACCAAGTTTGTCAAACTCTCAAACTCAACTCCACCAAGCATGGGGGTACACCAGCGATAACCCATCAGCTTGCCATGCATGAGAGCGTGTGGTGGTGGCCTGCTGGCTCCCCTATGGTACTTGTCAGTCTGGCAGTCAGTGAACCATGCAAATGGCATAGAACGGGAGGGCGTTGGATGCAGTGCGCCGGCGGCCCTGGTGACCTATGAGTGTTGCGCCTGGCCTGGCTTCGTTGTCTCGTTCGTTGTGTGTGTGTCTCACGTAGCTACCTGCACTACGGTATATGTTATGTACTGGTGGCGTTTGGCCGCGTAGCTGTGAATATCCATTCGCTCGTGCTGTGTGGATGTTCGCTCTTGCTCGCTTGCTGCCAGATGTCGCTAGCACAGTGGCGGCGTGCTGCGGTCTGCCTTGTACAGTACCGACAGTCAGCCTTGTGCGCATGCGGGCTTGCTGCCATCCTTGCTGGCTCTGCGTGCTACCGCACTTGTACGTGAGCGTGCGTGCGGCTTGCCTTGCCCACCTGCTCTCGCTGTCCTGCTATGCTGACTGGCACCACGATCGCGGTGCTTGTCTTCCCAGGTAGAGCGCCCTGCACACACAAGATTTCTGGGGTTGCCGCTCAGTCCATGTTGAACTCCTTTGCTCCCATCCAGCGGATGCGTGTGTTGGCAAGTCAAGCCGGCGTGCGTGGCGGTGTGCTGTATGCGTCATATCTGAGGGTACTGTATGCTCGGCAGCAAGGTGCTGGCGGTGCTCCCGCCCTCAGCGCTCCTTAAAATAATGCCTATGAGTGTGTTGGTTGTCGTTTGCCGTACGTATTTGGTGCATGCATGGGCATGCAACAGGATGGCCAGGCTCTGCTGCATATGCCCTGATCCTGCCAGGCTCTGCTGCATACGCCCTGATCCTGCCAGGCTCTGCTGCATACGCCCTGATCCTGCCAGGCTCTGCTGCATACGCCCTGATCCTGCCAGGCTCTGCTGCATACGCCCTGATCCTGCCAGCTCTGCTGCATACGCCCTGATCCTGCCAGGCTCTGTTGGAGCATGCAGGTTGGCATGATGCTGCGCCGTGCTGTGGCGTTGTTGCCATGCAAGGTCACATATGGACGTTACAAGCAGCGGCTTCCCTACAATGATGGATGCTGACTTGTGATGATGCCGCAGTGCGGGCACTTCACATTGGTACCTCTGGCGCGGTCATACGCTGGTCGTGTAGGTGCTTGACCACAAGCATTACAATGTTAGGCAGTCATGTGATGCGACGGTGAACCATGTATTTCACTTGTTAGGATCTGCATCATTGCCCCGAACCTGCACCACGAAGGTCCCATTCTGCTTATCCAACACCGCCTGGCAAACACATCGGGCAGGGGGGAGGGGAGGAGGAGCACGACAGGCAGCCGATGCAATGTGAGGGAATGCAGCCGTGCACCACCCCACGGCACGGCACCAGCACCACGAACAGAACCTCCAAATAAACCACAGCAGCAGCAGGTGTTGGATGCGCCTACCTCACCGCATATCCACGGTACAGTTTGCATGGTCCTTGCCAGTACATGCACGGTTTATGATGAACGTGGTCAAGGCGCGCAAGAGGTGCATTCACGTTCATGCAGTGGTGAGTGCGCTATGCGACGGCCACATCGCGCTCAGCGATACCGCCACACGACGCACACCCGCCGCTACCGCCGCTGCTGCGTGCACCGCCCACAGCTGCACCGCCAGCCCGCCACGCCTACACAGCAGCTCCAAGCGACGGCACGCCTCCCTCCCCTCCCCAGACGCCCGCCATGCCGCGGCCATCGCCGCGTGCATGCAGCCGCGCATGCGCTGGCGGTAAGACGCTCCATCCCCGCCCTGCACAATGCGAAGATAGCTGCGAAAGCTGCTGCCGTAGCGCCCCTCTGCACCTGCGTCTTCTTGCGTTGCTGACGACATCAGCTGCGGGCCGAACACGAGGCGCGCGTGAGAGAGGTGAGCTGCAGCGGCCCAGCGCTGCAGCAGGCGGCTCTGAACCGCGAGGGGGATGGCGCTGTGCGCTCCGCCGCCCAGATCCAATCGCTCCAGGGATCTCCCGCACCGACCTGCCCGCGGACCCTCCAAGTCTGTAGCCTCACATGCACTGCTCCCGCCCAAGCCTGGGACAGCATCGTGGCTGCCGCCATGGCGACCGCACCCGCCGCTGCTTTCTATGCTGATGCTCCCGGCGTGGGTCCGTGATACGCTGTTGTTGCCAGTAGCTGTGCCATCGCAACTGGCACCCGCAAAGGCCCCCACAATCACCTCCGCGGAATGCACCGACACGGCGGTCCCTGAGAGGTCGAGCCGCCTCAACAGCGGCAGAAGCGGCAGCGCCCTCGCCAACGCGCATGGGAAACTCAGCTCCCCGACGCCCCCGTTTTTACCACCGCCACGAGTTGGAGCGTAGCAATGGCCACCACTCAGACTGCTACAGCCTAAAGAGGTTGATACAACCGGGTTGTTTCCGCCCAGTATTAGCTCCTCCAGTGGGTGCCAGCTGCTGCTGTCAGCGTGATGGAAGCTGGCAGCAGCTGCAGGAGCCGTGCCGGCTACAGCACCAGGAGCGCGTGCGGTGCGCGCCAGGGCCAGGGCCGCGGCCTCGAGCGCGTGCGCCACCGCCGCTTGTGCCTCGTCCCCGAGGCTGTTGGACGAGAGGTCCAGCGCAGCCAGCGCGGTGCAGCGCCGCAGCAGGCCGCACAGCGCACCGCACAGGCCCCTGCTGCCGCTGGTGCTGGTGCTGCTGGCGCTGCTGGTGTTGCTGCTGCTGGCGCTGGCGCTGGCGCTGACGCAGGCGCTGCAGGTGCATTCTGGGCACTGGCACGGGGGCCACGGCTGCCACGCGCTGGCAGTGGCTGACGGGCTGCTGCTGCCGGATGGGTCCAGCAGGCACCGAAGCTCCAAGCGCTGCAGGCGCGGCGGCAGCGGGCCGGCCGCCAGGGTCCGTAGAAAGGCTTCTGCCTCCACCTCACCCCCGCGCTCACCACACCGCCCACCCTGCTGTTGCTGCTGCTGCGATGAGCTCGGATGGCCACTCGCACCCTCCCCGTCTTCAGCTCCACCAGCAGAGGTGCTGCAGTCAGCATGCGTACCGCAGCAGGTAAATCCGGTGCACCTACCAGCAGCTCCTGTTTGTGCAGAAGCTGCCGGGAAGAAACCGCATCCGCCCAGCCGTAGCTGCCGCAGCGCAGCGCATGCGCCGAGCGCTCGCGCGAGTTGCGCTCCGGAACCGGCGTACCGCACCGGCCGCCCCCCCATGAGGCTCAGCTGCTGCAGCCCGGGAAGCACGGCTGACAGACGGCAGCGCACGAGGAGCGTCTCGATGTCACTGCCGACCAGACCGCAGCTGTCCAGCTCCAACGCTGTCAGGTGGGGTGTGGCACGTAGCAGCAGCGGCAGCGGCGGCAACTGCACAGTGTGCCACGGTGCTGATGAAGCCCCAGGCATACCTGCGGCTGGAGCTGCTGCCGCATCAGGGGCAACGTCATGCTGCCATTCTTGCCGTGCAAACGATGCTGCGATGTTGTGGTTACCCGCGAGGTCCAGCCGAGTGAGTCGCTTGAAGCAGACAGGTACAGGTACAGGGACACCAGGCTTGCTGTTTACGGGCGCATCATTCCTATATGTACCGCTTGTACTGCCTGTACTGCCAGGGATGACACGATCGTTGCGGTACGGCGAGTGAGGCGCGCGGCGGATCGCGTCCGTCAGCGCGCGAAGGCCGTCGGCGCCCAAGCCCACCTCGCACAACGTCAGCGTGCGCAGCCGCTGCTGCCGCTGCTGCCGCCTCCGTTGCTCGTGGCAGCAGCCATGCGCATCCCCTCCAGACGCTCCCAAGCCGCCGCCGCCACTGCCGCCCATACGGTATGCATAGCATGCGCTACCGCCGTTGCTAACATCGCCACTCCCTTCATCATCATCACTGTCGCACTCATCCGCTGCGCTGCTGCATCCGTCCAAAGCTTCCTTCCCCACTGCATCCAGCTGCATCTGCGGCGGCGCCTCGCCCGGGCTTTCCGGGGCCGCCGCCACCCACGCCTGCATCAACGCAGCGACGCCGACGTCGTAGAGCGTGTTGTGGCACAGGCGCAGCTCCGTCAGGCGTGGCATCCGCGCCAGGGCGCCGCCCAGGAGCGCGGCGGCATCCACGTACAGGTCGTTGCGGCGCAGGTCGAGTGTGCGAAGGCGGGTCATGAGTGGAAGCACCCTAGCGAGGGCAGGGATGCCGCCGGTTCGGGTGTCCAGCTGGCAGCCGACGATGCTCAACCTCCGCAGCCTGATTGGGCAGCGAGCAGCTGGCTTGGGCACCGCAGTGCTCTCAGTGTCAGGCAGGCCACCACCTTGGCTGCCTGAGTTGTTGCTGCTGCCGGAAGGCCGCGACGCTTGAGACAAGCCTGCGTGACCCACATCGGCGGTGCTGGGGGAAGGGGTGTTCTGTGCGCTGGCAGTCCCGACTGCAGCTGTACCGCTGCTGCGTGCGCTGGATGGACTGCCGGTGCCGTAATGCATGTTCTCCCATGCGCATGCGAGAGCCTCCAGTGCTAGCCCGATATTGTTGCACCTGCGCATGGGGGACACAAAATGGGATGGACGACAAGCGGACTTAGCAGCAATGCGTGGTGACTGGTAAGCATGAAGGGCCGATTGCCGTTCTTACCAATTATGACCAATTATCCCCCACTGCAATTGAGAAGAAAGCTGACGTATCGTTGCGGCAACTTGCCACTGTCACATGCATTGTGTCAATGTGCAGCAGTGACACAGGGGGCCTGCGGGGGACCCTACAGGGGGAGCGCTCTCATCCAAGACACGCTTGTCGGTCACCCTGGATGTGCGCTTGCCTAGTTGCCCACGACCCGCTAGACACGCACACACACCTGCTGATGGCGAGGTTCTGCAGCATAGGCATGGACGGCAGCGCCGCCGCCAGCGCAGTCGCGCCTGCCGGGCCCATGCCCACGTACAATAGCTCCAAAGAGGTCAGCCCACCGTGCCCCAACGCCGGCAGCACCGAAACCGACAGCTGCACCATGCCAACGTCCGTGAGCCTGCACCGCTCCAGTTTGAGCGCGTGCAGCTTTCCTGCCATGGATTTGAGTGCGGCCTCAATGGTGACGGTGCCGTCCGTGGTGGCGCAGGTTCCGTCTGCGGCAGCTTCTACGCTGTCATCAGGGCTGCTGCTGGCGCTGCTGCTGACGGGGCCGGCGCTGCTCGCATCGTCCCTGCCGTGGTCATTGGCAGCTCCAGAACCGCTGCCGAAACCACCGTTGAGCAGGTTCCGCAGCTCCAGGTCCTGCAGGTGCGGCGCGAGCTCCTGCAGCATACATGCCAGCTGGTGCAGCTCGTTGTCCGGGCCCTCCGATAGCGCCAAGCGTGTTTGTGTCTGCTGGCCAACTCGCCACGTGCTGCTGTCGTCTCTGCCGGTAACGCATAGGCGGCGCAGCCGGTGGATGCGACGAGCCATCTCCGCTGCACGATCCAGAGTAGGCTTGGTGGCCACCTCACCCAGCTTCTTGTGTGCCGACGACTGCTGCTCAGGATTAATGCCGCTCGTGCCAACAGCAACAGGTGCGGCACCAGACGCAGCGTGCGGAACACACGCTCCCGCTTCGGAAGGCGGGACGGTCGTTTCAACAATTGCAGGCACAGCACCAGTTTGAGCAGCAGCAGCTCTGTCCAACGTTGCGCGCGCCGCCCTATCCACCGATGCCGCCAGGTCGACGTGCAGCCCCGAAACCAGCCCGTCAAAGGTGAGCGCCCGGGTTTCAGAGCAGGCGGCGTGCAGCGCGCGCTTGCCGGTGACATCCAGACGCTCCCAAATGAGCGGCTGCACCACCTCCGTGAGCGGCAGTATGCGCAGCAGATCTGGCAGGAGGACTGGCGGAGGAAGTCCACGGGTGGATACGAAGGATGTGTCACAGCTGTACTGCTCCGGGCCTGTAGCCATTGCAGTACGCTGCAGTACGCCAAGACGCTCCGAGTTGGCCGACGCGGTGCGAGCCCACTCTGTGCCTGCTGCTGCCGAGGATGCCATGCGCGTAAAAGGCGCGTGTATGGGTGCGGGCAAGGCCGGAGGAACACTAAGAGCTTCTGGTCCAGAACTGGTGATCATGATCTGCTACTCTGCTGGTACTGATGAGGGCCTTCTGATGTAGTACTGATGAGTACTGATGAGGGCCTTCTGCGTTGCGGCCCCAGCGGCCCTCACGCAGCCCGCTGCGGCCTGCTGCTGCCGGTGTGCAGTATGTCAGCAGGGTGTTCGTCAGCGCTGTTGCTTGTAGGCCTGCATGCCCGCCTGCATGCGTGAATGAATGAGGTGCCGAAACGTGTCAGGAAGTGGCAGCAGCAAAAGGAAGCTGCACTATGCAGCGCACATATGCATGCATGCCCGCATTCGCAGTGCTCCAAGTGTGGCAGCATTCATGCATGTACGAATAAGTGCGATGCCGCCTGCGTGCCATTCATTACGCCCGCGCAATGCTAGCTGGCGCAGTGCATGAAAGCAGGGCTGTTGTGAAAACGTGGTGTGTGTGCCGCATGCAGAAGGAGTCCATGCGCATGATGCACCTGCGGCCTGGCATGTCACGCCTCTGGGCAGGCGGCAACAACGTTTCAGCGACTAGCATTGTTGGTTGGATGTACGCTAGCAGAGCTGATTTGTCAGTGTATGGCAGCATGCAGCAGCATGACCTGCATTTTGGATGCCTACTCCAGGACGCACGTGCGTGCGTGTGTCAGCACCTCCAGGGTGGGCTGTTCGTTGCAAGCGCCCGCCGCCACACGGTGCTGCTGCGCCCGCACCGTCAATGGGCGCAGTGCGCTCAACAAGGCAGCAGTATTCGAATATGAGGTTCCTGCACGTAGCATTGGAAGGCACAACAATCTCATCCAGCCTCAGTTTCAGGTCCAAACCTGGCGAACCGGTCTGGTGGCAGGATACGGAAGGGTCACCACTCGCCAGTTGGCGCCAGCACGGCAACAGCACATACGCACTGCAGTAGCGTACCAGGCACTCAGATATTCATGTCAAGCTGTGATCTGACAAACGTTCTTACGGCAAGCAAACTTGCGACAGTTGCTGTGTAGGTGCGCACCAGGTCAGGTGAAGCTGCGGATTGATTGCGGATCGATGCTGGGCAAACGTGCCGGAGCGCGCAGAATCACTTCTCAGGGCAGTGACACCAAGCAAGGGTTACTTGATGATCTATAAACTGAAACCTTGCTGTGAAATATCTAGCGTGCTCTTGCTTTCTCGCTCGCAAGGATTCAAGCTCGGGCCATGTGTGTTCAATGAAGGTCCCTTTCAATGAGCAAGGTCCGGGAGGTATATGACAGCGGTGCGAAGCTTGCAACAACGCAGCAAATGATGAGCGAATTCAAATTGGGAGTACTCGCTTGACCTGTCCCAGCTTCCGTTCAGCAGCTTTTCTTGGCCCAGGCTCGCGGGCTCTGTGCCTTGAGGCCTGGACCTTCACCCTTCACCAGCCTGACCTGGACAGCGGGGCACTTAAAGCTGTAAGCAAAGTTTTATCACGAAAATGGACGTGTACGTTGACAGACGAATTGTATATCTCTTGCACACCTCGACAAGGTGTCCGGAGCTGCAAGTGTTCGTGAAGGAATCTTGGCATTCAACCGTCAAAAGTCTACGTGTTGATGGCAAAGCGAACACGGTCGACACAAAGCCTGTGATTTCCAGGCAAGGCCGTCTCGTGCATGGTGCCCCACATCAATCCAGCTGTAGTTCTATCTGCGACTGTGCATGCATGCACAACACTCATCAAGCCGCAGCTGAGCGAGCGCCGCTAGGCGCACGCGCGTAGTCAGTTTTCCTTAGCAGCGTTGCTCATAGTTGCTCACACAGCAATGTTGGCCATAATACATTCCACTGAAACGCCGCAACGTTTGCACTTGCACCCCCCATCACGCAAACCGCCTAGCAGTTTACAACCTCTCAGCAAAGGGCACATGCTTTGAAGGAAGGCCCACACTCCTGCACACTCGCAAACGCTATCATGGAATGAACTTCAAAAATTGTGCCACAGACAGCCAAATTGCGTCCACCGCACCGCATACACGCGCGGCTGTCACCCTCCATACCGGTGCTGAAAGCACGCAGCTAGCATGTGCAATGTTACACTCCATACGCATTGCTGCGAGCAGTGGGCTGGTAGGCTGTGCAGCAAGCACCACAGAGCTTCCCCGGCCGCCCGAATCAAGACAAGTGTGAGTACTGATCGGCTATGCAGGGTACCGCCCACATATCCTATGGCGCAGGGCAGCCACACACCTGCCGTCATGCCTGCACAGCCCCTTTGGGGTTGCTATTGCATCAACTATTGCATCAACTAACTGCATCAACTAACTGCATCAATGGCGTCTATCTATTATGGGCGACTGTCAACATGCCGTTGCACGTACTCCAGGCGGGGCGCGGGCTTCAATTGTGGATACGGAGGCTCAGGTGACGGTGCTGGCTGCTCATCATGGCGCCTGAGACTCGTGGCACCGTTGTCATCATCATCGTCGTCATCACCGTCGTCTGCCTGCTGACTGCCGTGTGCACTCGCTGTCCCGCTAGGCCCGTTGCCTTCTGCTTCCGCCGACGCCGCGTTGTTTCTGTCGTTGTTGTTGTTATTGCTGTGGGTGGTGGTGGTGGTGGTGGTGGCGGTGGTGCGCTCCAGCACCGCAGTGAGGTCCGACACCTGGCGACCGCAGCGGTTAGCATACGCACATGAACACATGCACATGCAGTCATGCATGCATGCACAGGCCGCCCAGCATGAACTCAGGTGCGTGTTGTGCGTGTGGGAGTGCCAACACGTCAAGACAACAGCAACCCAATACGGTATCGAGCTTGCCATCCAGCACTGCTGCTGCTGCAGTGCTGCTGCTGTGATGTACTTGTGCCGCCAGTGCGGTCGGTGCGGTATCAATGGCGTGCACATGCTCTTCTTGCACTGCTGGAGTGCTGGGCGGAGTGGAGGGCACATGCATGGTATGAGCAAGGGATCGATACATACTTAACAATCTCAAGCTCATACAATGCATGTGCTCTCCACACAGCCATGTAGCTGTTGTGCGTTCCGTAGGTCACCAGCTGAACGCGAGGATTCGGTTTGCAGTGCTGTTAACACCCTCCCTCACCCTCGCTACCCCTCACCCGCATGCGGCTGTCATGCACGTGTGCCGGTGCCAGGTCTACACGTGAGCAACAACGCAGCCATGCACGGCCGTATACGTATAGATTTCAGATTGTTTTACATTAGGAGCTTTCTAGCCGCGGCCAACACTCCCCTCAGATGAGGACAGATGCGCAAAAAGTATACGTATGCTTTGAAGTGCATGGGTCTCCTCACTCTTGGGCGTAGGGCTTTGGGGCGCAGGGAGTCACAGCGTGCGTACCATCCTGTCTATCATTCTGCCCAGTGCAATTTCAGCACACTTTGCCTCGTGTTGCACTAGCGGTCCACCCATCAATCCGTGACCCCCCTAACCCGTAATCCCTCAACCCGAACCCCTGAAGCGCATCAGGTACTTAACCTTCCAGCACCAAGCAGGCGGCAGCGCCCATGAATTGCCCTGATTAAGGCCACCTACCTGTGCGTTGAGCGCCCTCAGCTGGCTGAGCACGGGCCACACCAGCAGCGCGCCCGCCGGCACCAGCAGCACAAACATGAGCGCGTAGTTTGCACCCGCCAGCTTTGCCTGCGCATGCACAATCTCGTGAATGCATGCATACATATCACAAGCATTGCACTGATGTAGCGCTAGCAGGGCAGGTAGGCCGCATGCGCAGCACGGCCGCAGGAAGTCACATGCATGATGCAGTCAGTCGGCACAGACATCGCATGGGTGTCACATGCAGTCATTAGCGGCCGCAGGCAGTCGTGCTGTAGCGAGGCAGCTATATACACTCACACGCAGTGTGCAGAAGTCTTGATACAAGGATGGCAGCTGTGCTTACGCAGTTGAGGGCCGTAAGGTGTCATACACACACAGCTAGAGGGTAGGTGATTTCGCACCCAGTACGGTACCCATCAGGCAACGCAGCACCCACGCACCAATGCAGGCATGGCAGGCTTCAGAAGCTTCTCTATGAGGCTGGGCTGCCCCGTTTCCGGGATGTCACCGGAGTTGTACCTGCAGTCAAGGCAGTGGCAGCTAGTGCAGCGTTGCTGCCAAGTGCCAATGCGTGTGGAGGCAAGGAGGACTGTTTCTATCGCCTCAGGCAACGCAATCACCGTGGTCTAACGATGCAGCGAAGCAGCGCTGGAGTATCACTCCGTCCTTGTACTGGGGGCGGAACCGCCGCTAGCTTTGGGGAGCTTCTTCCTGGAGACGTTCCGTCCACGGGTCGTTGAGCGTATGACCCGTGCATGGAACGCCTCAGGGAAAAGCCCCTCAAAACAGGCAGAAGGTTCGCCGCCTGTACGAGGAGTGCAGGGCTGAGCTGGGCCCACACCCTCACATGGGGCGCTATATCAATGAAACCGATGTGCCTTCCATCATCTGGCAACAACACTTTGCGAAAAGGCAGCAGCAGGGTCAGGGTCAGGGCCAGGGGATCGGGCGGATGTGCTGCCCACCCGCCCCACTTTACACCGCTGACGTTGACGGTATGGGTTTGGCATGCCCAGAACTGGACCTGGGTGAGTGCCATCGGCAGCGGCAGCGCTTCAAGTGATATGGGTAGAAAAATGAGTAGGGGGGATGACTGAGGCGGATGTTGCCTCGGTGTGGGGTGCACAGCTGGAATCCTCTTCAATCGAGCCCCTACCGATATTCCTATGATTAAAGTTGTGTCTGTGTTCATCCAAATCCTAAATATTTTGAAGTTCGGGTGTCGATGTCGCACAACCCGGCCCGAACCCTGCACGAAGCATCGTCCATACTTGTGCCCTCCCTTATCACTAGCAAGTAGCAAGGCATGACTCACTTGTCGATCCATTGGTCCAGCCCTTCACCGATGCCCGCGCCTGCCTTGCTGCCCAGGTCAGCCGCCGTCTCCTGCGCAGCCATGTGTGACATGCGATATGCAACACGCGTGATGGCGTGCAGTCTGAGCCAAAACCTCTGCTTGGTGAAACCTTGGCAGATGTGGGTCACAGGCACTGACAGAAGAGGTCACAAGCAGCCACTGCCAATGTCGTGCAGCTTTCATGCTTCAAGGACTCCGTGGACGGGCTAGCGATTGCCCAAAAGCCTGACCTCTGCTCCGCATGTGGGTGTGCTTGTGAGTGTCAGCGTGAATGTGGACGTGGGGGTGGGGGTGAATGCTGATGAGTGATGACTGCAGTGCACTTGCCTTTCATGACCGTGTTTGCCCCGTTTGCCACGCCGCGGCAGGCGACTTGCAGCACGTTCACTTGCCCTCACCCCACCCTGCAAGCGCTGCGTTCGCGTTACCGCCCCCTCGCCGATTCCTTGCGCACCCTCAACGCCCTGACCTCCCCCCCTGACGTTGCGGCACACTTCATCATAGCATCCATGTATACCTGGGCTCAAATCACATACATACCCGCTCACACATGCACCACCACACACCCCACACAACTTCATATGCACTAATGCAATCCATGAATGGCCGGATAAGCCAAGTGATGTAAGTCAACCACTTGCCTTGGCCGCGCTGATCACCCGGCCCACCTGCAGACCCTGCTTCAGGCGGCCAAACCAGGTCCTCCGCTGCTGCTTGTCCTTGCCAGCACCGCCGTCGCTGCGCGCAGCACTGGCAGCATGCGTTGCAGTGTCGTCGCCACGGCTTGGCGGGCTCGTTGTACTGTTTGTACCGCTGTTACCGCCTGTACTGCGGCGGGTCTCCAGCGAGGACGTAGCTGGCACATCGCTGGAATTATCGATGTTGTCATCCAGAGCACACATCGATGACTCAGCTTTGCTGCCGCTGCTGCTGCTGCTGCTGCTGCTGTTGCTGCTGCTGAAGTCATTGGCATTAGTCATGCTGCTGACGGTGCAGGGGGGCTGGGCGCCTGCACGATTGCCTGCTGCTGCTGCTGCTGCTGCTTGCGCTGCTGCAAATGCTTTGCCTGCAGTAGAAGTAGCAGCAGGGGGGCTATTAGCGGTTGCGGAGGTGCTGCTGCTGGGCGATCCTGTGAGGACACGAGACAGAGTGTGACCCACGCCTCCCAGCACCTTCACTGCAGGTTGAAGCACACCACCGCTGCTAAAACTGTCATTGCTGGTGCCACTGGAACCGACCCTTCCGTTGCTGCTGGCCGCGTGATCGTCTGTGCGGAAGCCACCGCCGCCCTCCGCTGTTGTGGTAGTGCTAGCGATATTCGCGTCGTTGTGGGTGGCTGAAGCCTCGGGGGCCGGAGCAGGCTCGGCAGCCAGAAACACGTCTGCGGCGGCAACCTTCACTCGGTCCAACACACTCGCTGCAACGTCTCCTATGTCCTCCGCCACTGAGGCAGCTCCAAGGCTGTGCTCAGGCTCGTGACGCAGTTGGTCAGCGCTGCTGCCGCTGTCGCTGCTGAGGAGGCACGGAGTGACATCGTCGCCGCAGCCAGCCTGCTCGGTACGCGCCGAAGACGAAAGCGGCTGGCCAGGCTCAACAGGCTCAGCGTATGCCTCTGCTTGGTTGTCTAGATAATGTGGTCCTCTCAGATATGCTGGGCTCCTATTGTCCGTTTGTGCGCTGCTGCCTTCTGCACTGCTCGATTGCTCCTCACCGTGCTTGAAGCAGCTGAGCCTGCCGGCAAGCGCGCTCCTTCCGATGCTGTTGTTGCGTTCACGTAGCTGCTTGACGACACGGAGGCTGCCAGGGTAAGCGGGGGAGCGCGCAGTTGCTGCGTGGCCTGGTGTACGAACGCGGCTGCTGAGCAGCGCGGGTGCGTGCATGGGGCTACGCGGGAAGCAGGAAGCGCCTGGTGCGTTGCCCCTGCCAGCAGGTGGACGGGGTCAGGCTGCTACCAAGCTGCGCAGGGCCTAATAATCAATGGCCTGCTACTGCTGTTCACTGCAGCAGCGCCTGCTGATTGTACAGTTGTTTGCAAATGTGTGCGTGGTTGCTGCGCTGTGTGAGTGACCTCACACTCACAAGAGTCAGCAGGAGCGTCCGAGGTCATCCATCAGCTGCGTACCCTGCCCTACTGCAAGCAGCTGCTGGTGTTGTCGCGTATGCTGGCGTACTGGCACAGCAAAGGGGCGATTGCAGGCCCTTGTAACAAGCGATGTGGCTTGGCCAAGCACACCGTGACGACCCGCCGGAAGCCTGACCGCAGGCCTGACCACTGGTTTGAACTATGGACGGAGGGATACGACCATTAAAGCGCCTTAGTGGCTGCTGCTGTTGGCTGCAAATGGTAAAATGGTGGCAACGATGGCCGGCCAGTACCAGCATGATCAGCAGTTGCAGAATCGTAGTGGCTGCGCGCATGCATGTGCGTTGACAGTTGGTCAAAACTGGTTGGTTGAACCTGTGCTGCGCATGATGCAGTTGACGCTGCATAGGTTGTGGTAGAGGTTCCACACTGTGCTGCGCCACCACGGAGGCACAGACTACGGCAGCCATCAGCCCCCCCCCCCAGCAGCAGCGGCGGCTGTCGCCGCAGCGCTCCAGTTGCAGGGGCAGGGACATAGGGGGGGCAGGTGGTCCAGCCCACACTTAATACATGCAATGCTCTGGCTATCAGGTCAATCCAACATCCGGCCTTAGTTGGTTCAGTAGCAGGCAGGGCCTGCTGGCCCACAGCGAGCGTTTGATGTTGTACATTCAACACTGCAGTCACAACTGCGGCGAGCATTTCATTGTGTAGCACTGCTGCTTCTGCTGGCTCGTCCCTCAGCGATTGCGCAAAGAAGCACCTCACGCCTTTCACTTCTCAGCGCACATGACGCAAAGGTTGCGGAAGCAGCAGACGGCCTTGCAATGCTGTTCCCTTCTCTCACGCAACACTGCCGCGTTGCCCGCAAGTGGGTGTTGCGCTGCAAAAGCAGCGCGACTGCCGGCGGCTGTCCATACCGCAACGCACCCGGGAGCCAGGGCAGGCGCCGCATGGAGACACGCACGGGTCCTGCTGATACCGTATTGCTGATTACACCTCACCACTGACCTATAACATTGACTCACATGGCATCCATATGGTTGCAGGTACGGTATCGGTGGTGAAACACGCTTGATTCGCTTCAGATCACTCAGCCAAGCAGGTGGTGAAAACATGTCAAAGTTACGAAAGTCCAAACGTAGACACAATCACACAAGGCAACCAACAAACAGTCAACCCAGGGACGTCATATGGCGGCTGGCGGGGAACATACGGTATGCAAGTGTAGCATGATGATGGCAGGCGGTGGCCTGCAGAATTGACAGGCCTGCTTGAACGTCAAGCATGGATACAGTATGCATGGACGCCAATCTCTGATGACAGGGTGGCATCAGCTCGCATGCGGTCGGCGTAGTCCTGTAATGATAGATGGCTCGCAACCTTTCGCCGTTGCTGCACCCAGGGACGCACAGGTGACATAGTAAATTCCGTGTCTTGCGCAATCTGTACCGTGGGTAAACCCTAGCGCAAGGCTGGCACAAGGCATTTAAGGCAGGGGGCAAGAAAAACATGTCCGCAGAATGATGAGCTCTTATTCAAAGGTCAGGTAACGACAACCAAGATGCATTCTGATGCAGGTGCGCAGGGCGAAAAGCCTCCTAGCGCATGTGTTGTCGCCAAGTGAGGACAGTTCGCAAGGGCAACGGTCAAGCGCGGCTATCGCACGCAAGACAGCCAAGGCTGCATGCACAAAGCGAACACGTCAAAAGGAGACAACAGTGTCGCACGTGCACCCTTGTTCCTGGGTGACAAGGCCAAGCAAGCATCGCGTATCAAGCGTTTCGGTCCCAAATGCGTTGTTGTTGTGGTCCTTGTTGTTCATACTTGGCCTGCAGCCAGCAGCCTAGGGCCCCGCCCTAACAGAGGGGATTAGAAAAGCCAACAACTGCTGTGAAGCTGCCGCGGTTGTTCCGAAGGATAACCTGATGAGTACAAGTGTGCGTGCATGGCACCAGGCATTCATACCAACACGTCACATAATGAACAAGGCACCAAATGCAGCTTAGCAAGGAAGCACCGTGAAACCACAAGAGTTCAAGCACACTAGCACAGGCAGGCTCTCAATACAATCACGCGCTCCGGTGTATGACGCTCTCCCCCGTGCGACGACTGCGGGCTGCAAAGTGGAGTTGGGCGCAGCAGCGCAGTCCATCCTGCAGGAAAACAATTGGACATAATCCTCCCTCTCCCCCACCCCCTCTCGCGCTCATCACAGGCTGCCTGAGGGGGCAGTCACATCAAACATCAGGTAATGCTAACACGGTGAGAGGTCGGACGGCAAAACATCCACGATCACCCACCAACAATGCTGAAGAGCAAGTGCGGCACACCAGGCTCACATCGCAGCCTGCATGCAGGCCAGTGCCCCCTACCACCTGCCTACAAACCACCATCCTGAACACTCACTCCACCACACTCAATTGGCCTGCCAACCTTGAACCGTAACGTGGCACCTCTACACCACACACCCACATCGCCGCTGCTGCCCTGCATGCAACCCGCTCGCAAGCCACGATGCTTCAATGCTTCAAATACAGGGCGCAGCCTGTAAGGGTGGCAGTCAGCCACCCAGCGGCGTTCATAAGGTCGAACACAGGCAGCGTCCGCGTCCCATGCAGCGCTCTTCATCGTGCCGCCAAATCCACACACACCAACCGCTCCTCCGCCTCAGCCCCACAGCTTCAACAGCTTATCAGGGCGCTATCATGCAGGGTGCGATGCCGACCGCAAGACCTCTCGCTGGCTAGCAGGCACCCAGCCGGGCTATTGCCAGGCGGTTGCTTGGTGGGCGGCGGTGCAGGGGAAAGGGGATGGGGGCCTGCCGCTGTTGCCGAGTAGTCCAGGAGGGGGCGTGGTGTGGCTGGGTGGAAGTGGGGGGCTAGGTTGTGACGCGCATAATGAACATCTCAGCGTCGGGCTGGGCCAGCGACAGCCCCACCAGCACCTTGCCGTCCGGCAGCGCAGCGCGCACCACGCGGGGCGGGTTCTGCACGCACACGCACGGGCGCACACACGGGCACTTCAGTACTGATACGCCAATGCCCACTGCATAGGCCCATGCGAATCCCACTGCATTATTCCACGGGAGTCTTATCGTGACATATGCGCATGCACACACACCTCCGCACACGGCCACATGCATGGCCACATACACTGGTCAGGCTGAGCACTTCCCCGACTGAAGGAACGTGGGCCGTGTGGCCGACACGGTACTCGTATCGCACATTTGCTCACCACGCACGCACGCAGCTCATCACAGTGTCTCTCTGACAAAAAAAGTTGTGCCAAGCCGTTGAAACGATCGGCCCTCGCCAACAGTGTGCATTCAATTCACCTTGGTGCTCCGGGAGTAGTAGCTGTTGTTGACCGTGTCAAACAGCGTGTGCAGCACTGGCAGCACCGCGCCGCTGATGACGTGCTTGATGAGGATCCTGGCGCACCACAGCGCAGCGCACGCACGCACACAGCCACATGCACGACAAGCACAATCGCGTCAGGTGCAGTCGGGGTTGGGTGCGGTCAGCCCATGGCGATAGTACGCACGCATGCACGCACGCACGCACAGCACGACATGACGACCCAGCACATGACACTGGCGGCGGTATGAATACGATGGCCAGCCTCACCAACAGGGAGTTGGGGTGGAATGTGTCATGCGGAATGGACAAGGGGAACGCGGATAGGCGATAGGTGATCGCCTCTCACCTGCTGCCAAAGTGGCAGGGCTGCCCCTCGCTGCGCCGCTTGCAGGCCTTCCCGTGCATGCAGTACGTGCGCAGGAAGTCGAACCAGAAGGCCCAGTGCTTCTTGCCCTCCTGCAGCAATGCAGTACAGGACAGCAATGCAGCATCGCAGCCATGGGGTGCGTTGGTGAGTGGAGGATGGCTCGGGGGTGGGCCTCCTGCCACTCGAGGTTGCGGCTGGAGCTCACAATCCCGCAGTGAACCGCAGGGACCTACGGCACCTCTCAAGACCGTGAAGGAGCCACACGCGCTTGACTGCTGGGGTTGGTGCTGGCATGTGCGCACGCTCGGACACGCACACGCACACATACACAGACACACACAGAGACACACACACAGACACACACACACATCTTGGCCTCTCCTCCCAGAGAGTGCACATGTGGAATCTCAGGTTTGCCTGAGAGCAGAGCTCAGGTCAGTGCCTCCGGCGAACGCTGCAGAGGCGGCGGCAGAAGCGCTCAGCGTTCTTAGTCTCCAACTGGGGGAAGCTTACCGCGTCCGAGACCTTCTGGTACTTCTCATTGAGCTCGTGCTCTGAGAAGATGTTTGGCGATCTCTGCAGTACAAAAGATGTGCGGTATGACAGTGCAGTCATGGGCTCATGGGCTTATGGCATGACATAAGCGTGGAGGGAGCATGGGCCGTTTGGCCGACACGCTCCTGATGTAAAATACCAACACCAATACACTGCTATGTGCCCTCACGAGCTGTCGCCTGTCGACCGAACTGCCCGTACCCCCCCGAACGGGGACAAGATGACAGACAGAGACGGTGCTGCTCTCCGTAAGCACCCACCCCTAGCATTCCATCCTAACATGCACAATGCATGGCCAGACGGGAAGCATACTGCACGGCCCCACAGGAAGCACACTGCATGGCCCCACGGGAACAAACGTTACTGTACCAACACCCACCTGGCTGGGGCGGTGGAGGCGGAAGTAGGTGATGCGGCTGTTGGAGTCCGTCTTGCGGACCATGGTGGCCAGCAGCACCAGCGGGTGCCCGGTGCTGCCCTGATTGGCGCTGCGGCGCAGGGTGTAAAAGCCCACCTGCATGCCGATCATCACACACGCAGCCACGATTGTCGTGCACATGTATGTTATGTTACATCAGGAGCGTGTTGGCCATACGGCCCATGCTTCCCCCAGATGGGGACCAGGCAGGCAGAAGAGGGTCATGTACATCCAAGTTGCAGTGATCAGCACAGCTCTGAAAGGCCTCATATATGTCCTGGTTGACCTCCTTAAGGAACGGATTGGATCCCTAATCAATCCTGATTGAGCCCACACTTACCTTCCGGATGAAGGACTCTGGCGCGTTCTCAGCCTCCATGTCCGCCACAGCCTCCTCGTACTTCTTCTGAGCGTCCTCGAAGCTCATGCCGTCGTCCACCTCCAGCTCGGTGTAGTACGCCTGGGCGCCTGCACATGTGGATCGGACAATCCATGCGTGCAGCACAACCACTGTGGCCCCCATTTGGGGTGAGCATGGGCTGTTTGGCCGACACGCGCCTGATGGACCACAACATAACCAATACGCACAATATGTACAGCAGTATACATCACTGAGTGAGGCCTCCCAGCTAGCCAGCCAGCGTGTCCAGACACCCGCATGTAGTCCAACCGCACACCCAAACAGAGCAAAAGCCAAAGGGCCAAAGCAAGCACAGCCGCGAGCGCTGCATTACGGGCTGGCTGTCATCATGACCCAAGGTCAGGGCGCGTTCTGCTTGCAAGGGCATCGACTGCGCCACAGGTTTACGCTCCCAATGAGGACATATGTTGTGTTACATCAGGAGCGTGTCGGCCAAATGGCCCATGCTCCCCCCAGATGGGGACCAGGCGAGCAGAAGAGGTTCACCACTGAGGAAGTATGTGCTTCATGATGCGCAGCCTCCTGCGCCCGCAGCGTCTCACCGGTGTCGCGATCCGTGTGGATCACTTCCGAGTTCTTGACCAGCACAGACTCCGGGCGCAGCGTCTGGATGCCGTCGTCGTACTTGCCTGCCGTCTTGGCCCTCTTCACCAGCGCGTCCATGAGCACGGAAAAGAACCTGCAGGCAGCCATGTCAGCACGCGGGTCCTCAACTTGATTGCTTACGGTCGCTTGATTTGCTTACGGTGCGGGGGATACCATGCCCGGAGGCGGGCGGTGGATGACAGGACGGTGAACAAAAAGGGATGGTCACAATCAGGCCACGTGACGTTGCGTTGTGCTGGTCAGCAGGACAGTGAACAAGGGATAGTCTAGTCAATTAGGCTTTGTTACGCTGCGGTGGGTCAGAAGCTTGCGAGCTTAGGGCCTTTCACACTGGGAGGATTGACGAGAGGATTAAGAAGAATGTGACCTCCAAAACAAGTGGTACCAAAGCATCAAAACATTTAAATCCTGCAGGATCGTTTAAATCCTCAAGAGGTGGGATTTGCCCTCAGCTGGCGGACGCTGCCTCCAAAAGGAGGCAGACCGCGGCAGTGGCAGCGGAGGAAGAATTGAATTGCATAGAAACGCATCGAGGCGCATTGAAACGCACAAGAATTGAAACGCGTTGAAACGCATCGAGGCGGTCATCACTAGCATGGCCAGCCGGCCACATTGGGACCGTCACAACAACAAGATTCAGAGCGCAGGGTCACTTGATTTTGCAGATGCTGGATATAAACTCAGCCACGCTGCGTTTGGGAAGGTACGGCTGGTCGGCGCATCAGACAGCTTGGTGGATGGGGGGCCCACTCGGAGACTGCGGCACCTTGCAAAGCATTGTGCCAGTGTTGACGCATGCAAACGATGCTGGTGTGCAACCATGACCATGGATTAAATGGTGAACATCCCACGAAAACATCCCACGAAGTACTGTAACCTACAGCCTGACTGCGTGCATTGACTTCCCGCAGGACTCACTTAAAGGCGAGCTCCTGGTCTCGGAGGTTGAGGCCCAGGATCCTGTTCAGGAAGCGGCTGACGTCGAAGGAAGGCTTCTCAAACTCATACGTCGCCATCGGCGGGTACCCGTACACGTGCTGCAAGAGGAGTGAGAGCAGGGCAGGAAGAGTGAGAGCAGGAAGCAGGCGCAAATGCTAGTGAGCGAGGGAGAGCGGCAGCGGGCGGGCTGGGTGCAGGGGGGTGGCAGTACACGCTTGCAAATCCCACTAACGCCTAACTATCGGCCTGCTGACGGCCACGGCTGTGTTTAAAGCATGAAGCCCCACACACCGCCCACTGAGCGGATGCGTGGCGGCTGTTGAATGCGATTGCTGCGAATGCTGATGTTGCAGGGTGGTCACAAGTGTTTCAACAAGATAACGTGCATCGCTCTTGCTCTCCATCATGCCTCTACTTGTCTGCTGGTCCCAACTTGGGGAAAGCCATTCGGGCGTTTGGCCAACACAGCGACGTGCATCTCATGCAACACACGCTCACCTTGTTTTCCGGTCATTTTCAACGATTCTGTGCTGCCGGGCGCTTACCTTGGACGCGAGGCCCACGTTCGCCAGGCACTCCACCACGTAGGCCGTAAGCTCCTTGAAGTGCTGGGCAGCGGACGGCCCCCCGTCCTGGCAGTCCTGTAGCCACACGCGCGCATGAGCAACGCAAGCATGCAAGCACGCACGGTCGGTGCGAGGCGTGAACAAGGAGATGTATGATCAGGGCCCATGCAGGTGCTCAGTTCCAAACGCACGCTACGGAGCTGCTCCTGCTGCTGCATAAGGCGGGGTGTTCACCTGGAAGGCTTGCTCGCTGCACACATCAGCTGGCAGCTCTGGGTACTTCACACCGGGCATCGGAGCGGGCGGCAATGACGTTAGCTGGTCGTACATCGTTTCCAACGCTTCCAGCCCATACCTGCAATCGAAAAGGGAAAAGGGAAAAGATCTCCTTGTTATGTTAAGCGGACATGAGCGTGGAGCTAAGGATGGGCGGGTGGGACAGGGCTAGCGACAATGTCGCAGTCGTTCAAGGCAAGGCCAAGGCATGGCCGGGGGGGCAGCCCCTGAAGGAGGCGAGAAACAGCACTGCTGAAGCCAGACCACGCTTCGCTAAGAGGTGGGGATCGGATCGCCACTGGGGTCCAGTGCAGTACAGAAGCATCATGCAGAGCTGCGCGACCGAGGCAGTACGACCATGCCAAATCACCATAGACTATCAACATCATGTCAGCACGTTTCACGATTGCATGCATGTACGCCTGAGCGCAAGTCACACACGCCCACATGAACATCCACCGCACACAGCACCATGACTGCTCACTCACACATCCATGAATGGCCTGACTGGCCAAAGTCAATCAATCAATTATCATGTCAGCAGTTGATTTGCATATGTTCCTGAGCACAGCAAAATACAAAAACAATCAGCAACGTGACTCACGGGTTGTCCACGTCGAAGGGGCGGAGGTCGGAGGACGCGCCGAGCGCGCGGCGGTCGCCCTGCAGCAGCGCGCCGAGGCTCTGCAGGCGCTTGGCCACCGCGCCGGCAAAGCGGTACTCACCGCCGCACTTGGTGATGAGAAGGCAGTAGATGGGTGCCGACGACTGGTTGGCGCGATGCGAGCGGCCGAACTGCTGGATGGCCTTGTCCGCGGACCAGGGCAGCTCAAGGGTGATGTGGAAGCGCCGCTTCTGGTTTGCCACCCTGGAGCACACATTACGGTCACATTCGTCATTTGACCGCTTTGTTGAGTTGGTTAATGGATGAGAACGGGCACGAGCAGCACGCGTGCACGTACAAGGTGCGCCGCTTGCAGAAACGTGCAGGCGTAAATTGCGCACGCCGCGAGTGACCGTTGGCACTGTAGCGACCTGTGGTTGAAGCAGGTACCGTAAGCAAACGACTTCGCACCGCAGGGAAGGAAAATTCAGAATGGGCAAGGTCAGAAAGGGGATTGCTGTAGAATGGACCCCTCTGGGCTTCACTCACTCACTCACTCTCGCCTTTTCAGTTCCGCTTTTCACACTTCCCGTCCCCACCTGCGGTCGGCCTGCAGCGAGATGCCGGTGGAGGCGGCGTCGCTGATGATGGCAACGTCCTTGACGGCCTGCATAAAATCCTCCTTCTCCTTCAGGTTGACCATCTTAGCAGCGACCTCATCGCGCCGCGTCTGCAGCACGGGGCAAGCGGCAGCCCAAGCTTACAATGTGATGTCAAGATGCATCAGGAGCGTGTTGGCCGAGGTTTAATAAACAAGAAGTATGAAGGCTGGCCAGCAGTGCGGTATTCAGTAGAGCGGCAGTGGCGCTCACCCTGCTGTACACCTTGCAGTACACCTCACAGCACACCTTGCAGTACACTGACCTGACAGTACACCTTGCAGTACACCTTGCTGCTGTACACCTTGCAGTACCGTACTGGCGCTCACCTTGCTGAACACCTTGCCTGCCTCGTCTTTGACCAGCATGCTCTTGCGGCCCGTCATCTCCGCCACGTTGCTCTCGCCGCCCAACAGCTCCGTGAGGTGGTCCAGGGGGTTAGGGGGCAGCTGCAGGGGGCAGGGGCAAGGAGGCACAGGGGATGGGTGATGAAACATCAGGCAGCGGAGGTGCCAGCAGCACATCCAAACTGGCCTGCACACGCAGAACTGCTTAACTCGGACTCGATCAGTGCATCTGGTGCAGCTGTTCTGGGAGGTGTAGCATACCACGGTCACGTCGGGGCTGGTGTGGCTGCCAGGCAAGCACTGTACCGTACAAACACGTAATCCAAACAGGGCATGGAAAAGTGTGGTGCTGCCGGGTGTCGGCCCATCCGTGCGCTGGGAGTGTTTCACACTTTGGGCGTTCTGGTCAAGTCTGACGCGCCTCTGTAGCTGTGGATTGGCATACTCGCAGAAGAGCGTGCAGTGGAAGGATGTGCTCGCGCGCACATAACATTCACAGAAGAGTGTGCAGTGGAAGGATGTGTTCATGCGCAGTAGCGCGTGGTGCAGAGGGGTTCGTTCCCTTCCTCCCTTCCTCTTGCCACTCTCCGCAGAGGTGAGAAACAGTGAGCAACACGGTATTTCTCGCGTACTCATGCGCTCAGACTCACCTCCATGCTGTCCAGCAGCCCCAGCAGCATGTCGCGCGTGCGCTGCAGCTGCGCGGGCAGCGTGGAGCCCTGCCGCCCTTCGTCCTCCTCCTGTACATACGGGTGAGGGGGAGCGGGGCGATTACGATGCGGCAACCCATCCTCGGACATCGCAGACGCAAGGCCGCCCGCACTTCAGGGTGACCAATTGGTCGCTCATTGGTTGACTTCACATCACTTGGCCAATCAGGCCATTCATGGATGGTCGCTCTTTGCGTAGCTATGTTCCTCTCCCATGCATGCGTGCAGGTGAGGCTTCTCTGAACCCTGTCAAGCGCTGCCTTGAGCCTCTGGCCTGGCTATTTCCACTGCGCTTCACCTAGACTTCCACTCTGTTGCACTTGTGTTTCACTGCGCCTCACCTCGTCCGCCAAGACGTCGTCATCATCCTCAGCCTCGAGGTCCAGATCGTCGTCATCCTCATCGTCGAGCTCGTCGTCATCTTCCTCACCACGCCTGCGGTACAAATGAGATACCCCCATGCGCAAGCAGCAGCCGGACGGTACATCGCATCAGTACATCAGATAGGGCACCAGCAAACATGCCCAGAAACGCGTCCTGCAAAACCAATGCTGTGGCGCACCCTGCCAGGCACTTCTGAGTTCTGTGTTTGACCTGCCGCTCACTCAGGGAAGGTTGGGTCTGCTGTTGGGTGGTTGGACGTGGTAACAGACCCGGCAGGAGGTTTGGCCGGGACGGCTTGCCCATGTTTGCCCACGCACCTGTTACGTTGGCCCGCGAGGCCCTCCTTCCACCCGGACTGGATTTTTAGCGGCCTGCAGTACAGATCACACCAGTACAAGCCACATCAACTATACGGTACTTGTCAGGCTGAACCATGCAAAATTCGGTTTTGTACTCCCTACTTCCACTCCTGGCTGCCCAAACCGATCAACGATCAACCACCTGTCACGACCAGCATGCTGCACAATGCAAAGCAAGCGCATTGTGATTGCCGCTCACTTGCTGCGGACCGCGTGCTTGTACTTTGATGGGTCCGCGCGTCCGCGGCGTTGCCGCCCGCCGGCGATGTCAGCGTCCCCCTGCCCAGTCGCTGCCGCCGCCATGTCATCCGCGGGGCCGCCTTCGCTGCCGGTGCCGTCCGAGATGCGGCGCTGCCTGCCCCCCGCCTCCTCCGTCTCCTGTAGCATCACCATTAGCCCAACCAGTCAAGCAGGCACGCAGCATGCAAGCCGCCAGCGAAGCCTACTGCTCACTGGGACGCGCACGTGGGCGTGCCAAAAAACATGATGCGGGAGTGCATGGGTGCACTCCTTATGGGGCCACACCAATAACACTGTGCTGTTGCACATGACAACGGTACGTAGTGAAGCAGTGGAAGGTACCCCAGTGTAGCGCCCTGCACCCACTACACACGCGCTGAACAATGACGGCCCACTTCTCCCCTCGGCCCTCCCTAACTCTGCGCCCCCTGCTTCTCCTCCTGCCCGTACTGCTTACCTTGGCCACCTGGCGGCGTGCCTCCAGTTGCTTGAACTTCTCCAGCGCAGCCCGAGCAGCAGCGGTCTTGTCCTGCGAGACGCAGCGTGGGTGTTGAGAATTAGTGACTCGGCGCGTTCCGGCAGCTGTTAGTGCACATGCCCAGGCTCGCTCGAATGACCCCGCTGCGCCACCAACAGTGATGCTGGTGTTGGTGTTGGCGGTGAGGAACAAGCAGGCAGCAGGCCTATGCACACCGAAACCGGACAACACATCAAAAGCTCGACCTTTCTCTTCACTTTCCCTTCCTCCCTCCCCCCTTCTCCCTCACGACAGTCAAGACTCCTGCAAGCTGACCATGTGAATGCCCATGACGTGACAACGTAACCACAGCATGAAGCGCATGCCTCTACCCCTATGCACCCAACGAGCGCTCATCCCCACTCACCGCCGCCACCGCAACGCGCCGCTCGGCCGCCATCGCCACCACCCCGCCGCGCCGGCTGACGCTGCTCACGCCGCCGTACGCGCCCAGCCCGCCGCCATACGCGCCCCCGGAGGATGCCGCGAGCAGGGCGGCTTGGCGGGCGGTGGTGCGGACCGGCATCGTGCGCCTGGCCCTCGGCTTGACTGCATACATGCGCAGCATAGATGAAGCACACAGCATCGACAGTCACACAAGCATTAGTTTCATGTAACTGTCGAATCAGAGGCACAACATCTGTGTTGCATCAGCGGCGTATCAGCCAAACCGCCGATGCTGCCCCCAGATGAGCATCGGCCACGCACGAATGATGCTCACAGGCCGGCACCAGCTAGCATGTCAGTGTCACCGTACATCATCACAATGGTGCCAAGGGCTATATCAGCTGAATCGCCGAAAGCTAAAGCAGGCAGCAAGTGAAGGACCTGTCCAGCAGGCAGACATGCATGATGAGTTTTTGGCATTCTCAGCGCTATGCTTCGATTCACCTGTCAGGTGCGGGACTGGGACTGTCGTGGTCGGCATGCAAGCACATGCACACACTGTGCCAGTCCCCGCCCCATCCTTGCTGCTTCCGCAGCCTTTCCTGCCCTTCATCAGCGCAGATGGGTGGCTCCCCTGTACCCCCGCATCATAGTACGGGACGCAACTCTGCACGCTGCCGCTGTGTCACACCGAGCCCCTGTGGCCCTCTGGCACACCATGTCCCTAGGCTGGTTAGACTCTTGTGGTCGCCTGGTCCCCCGTGTGGCCGACACACACCTGATGTATTTGTCTCAACAATACGGAATTGTTGAGGTTGCAACGTTTCATGCATCCCGGGCGCTGGATATGCATTGAAGTGTGTTGCAATCCCAACAGGGATACAGCGAATCCACCCACCGAAATCGTCGTCGCTGCCATCGTCCTCCTCCTCACTGGCAGCGCTGTCACTGCTGCTCTCCTCCGCCTCCACCTCATCGTCATCATCGTCATCGTCGCTGTCCAGGATGATGACGTCGCTGTCCTCCGGCTCCTGCGTTAAGTCGTCGTTCTGCGTCAAGTCCAGCTCCTCCTCCACGTCAATCACGTCGACGTCGCGGCTGCCGCGGCTCTTGCTGCTGCCGCGCGCAGGCCCACTGTCCTTGCCGCCCTGCCCTCATGTGCACGAGCAGGTGGCATGCACACACACGCGAATTTGGCAGGTGGAGCCTCACACTACGCGTTTGCTAGAGAGACTGACACCGGTATCCAGGGCTGCGAGGTACGTCACTTATGCAACCAATATGATGCGAATGACGACCGGTAACATGCGTGCAACTTTTTGATCTGAGCTGCTGGCCAGAGTTCTGTAAGCAGGTCTCAAAACAGCGACCCATTCCCGCATGCATTTTGCTGAGGGCGGCCCCATTCACCTTTGCCGTCGCCGCCGCTGGCTTGCGCTCGGCAGGCGCGCTGGCGCCGGCGCGGCGCTTGGCGGCCGGCTCCTCCTTCACCTTGACAGCCTGGGGCTCCCGCTTCACATCGGCGCGTGCGGGTTCAGCCTTGACGGCAGCCCTGCGCTTGGAGGCAGAGGGTCCTGCCGCCGCGTCAGCAGCGGACGTGGGCTCGGCCTTGACAGCGGGCTTGCTGGGCTTGGCGGAGGCGGGCGCCTTGCGCTTTGAGCCAGCAGATGCCTGTCGGGAGGACACAAGTCAGGGGAGCAAACAATGAAGCACTTGTGCTGCCTTCCAACGCATGCAAACGTGCCGGTACCGCTTTCAGACAGGGGGGCCGGGACACCATCCACCCATAGAGAGCCAACCAGGCTGGCAGGCGGAACGGCGTTGGCTGCCACAGGAGAATTTGCGCGGCACTCCCCCGATCCATGCTAACGAAGAGCTTGGCGATGTGCGCCACCCACCTTGCCCTTCTTGGCTGCAGGCGCCTCCTCCTCATCCTCCTCGCCAAAGTCGTCGTCGTCATCCTCCACGCCGTCACCGCCATCGTCTGAGCCCTCCTCACCCTTGAATAAGCGCACAACACACACACACACACAAAACTTTGAAGTTACCTAACCTGGAGAATACTTTATAAAAGCCCCTGTAAGGTCAAAAAGTAGCCACAGCACGCTTTAGCCAGGCACGGTACAATGCCGACACCAGAGTGCACGCTATCAGCCAGTGCATACGCATTGATGGATGGGGCGGTACGCCGTCGCATTCACATGTTGGTACGCTACTGATATCGGCTGCACAGGGAACTTCTCGGGGGTTCTGCGCCGGGGGACAGCCCGGTCATCACACTGCACAAGCCTTGAAGCCAATCGAGTGAAAACCAACTTCCCGTCGCCGCAATGGATTCAACACGGCCCTGAGCTCAACGACCACAACAGAGATCACAACAGCGCTCGCACTCTTGCAGGGCTCTCACCGCAAAATCCTCATCGTCATCGTCCACTGCACCAGCAGCCTTCTTGGCCCTCTTGCCGCCCTGCTGGCCCTTCTTCTTGGCCTCAGCAGCCTGAACAACCACGCGGAAACATGCACCAAGATACCTCACCGCACAATGGGTCATCATTCGTTCAAGCGTCCTTCTGGTAATGCAGGCCTGAAACGCGTGTGCAGCTATGGAAATGTGTTTGAGGAGCGCAGCGTGTGCACGGTCCAGTGCGGGGCTGCTGCTGCGCGTGCAACCCAATACTCAACATGGATCAGCCCGCAAACAACACCCTAAAACCTGAACGCAAGCCCAAACCCCATTACCCATGCGGCCATGCCCTCAACACAACTGCGAACGCAGTTATGCGTGACGAGCGCGCAGGCACGGGGGCGTACCTTCTTCCTCGCCGCGATCGTCGCGGCCGCGCCGGACTTGACGCACTCGGGGCAGAACCAATCACCCTTGGGCACCTGCGTGCATGCCGCAGCGCAAACAGCAGGTGCCTCCACAGATGCTTGGCGCCGCAGATTGTGGTGCCAAAATGTGCAAAAATGTGTGTGTGGGAGGTGGCGTAACTAACAAGCAATGCAAGCCGGAGGAGGCGAGTAAGCTGTGGGCGGTGGCAATGCACAGGCAAAGTGTTGCTATACTACTGAGCTGGCTTTCTTGCGCTGCTTCGTTTGCTGAGCTGCTCCGGATCTGAACCACAGAACCGAATGGTCAGTCTGGACTAGGGCATAATGAAAGCCTCTTCAACCCCCATTCGCACGCCAACGCCAGCGCCCACCTTGCGCAGCTTGGGCTTGAGGCAGTACAGGTGGTAGGCAGCGTTGCAGTCGTCCTCGTTGTCGCAGAGCAGCATGTTGTCGCCGTCATCGCCGCTGTGGCAGACCTGCGATGTCGGTGCGATGGGCGCGCAGATGGCACGGAGGGGTTGAGTGAGGATCATACACCATGCTGCCAAAGTACACATGGTACCAATGTTATGTTGCATGTGGAGCATGTTGGCTAAATGGCCCATCGGCCAAACAGTACCAGGCTCATGTAGTCATGTATCATCATGGGAATGCCAGCCAGATGGTCTTGTTTCCCCCAGACGGGCGCCAGGAGAAGGTGTGAACATCATACAAACGAGCGGCATGAGTGAACAAAGCTGGGCATTCCCTTTATGCAAGAAAAATGAGTGCGCATGAGTTTAGGCTGAGGGCAACACCGTACGCAACAATGGCAGAGCCAGCGGTGCTCTCCGTGCTGGACAAAAGGCATGCAGAAGGCAGAGGGCAGCCTCGTTTCTGCTGCTCTGTCTGTGCCCCACCTTGCAGACCGAGTCCTCATCTTCCTCCTCCTCACCCGTCCCTTCCTCCTCTACACGGCAACACACACGTGACAGGCGGCAGGTTAGGTTGGATAGGGTTACACCAAGGATTACACCAAGAAGTTGTTGCGCAAAAAATCAGGGCAGATGTTGGCACCCACGGCTGCAGCTGGCAGTCGTGGCACGATGCAGATTACATGCATTGCCAGCAAGAACTGCTGGGCATACGGCGCATGCTGCATACCCGAGCAGCACCACAGAGAAGTACACTGGCATGCTGAGGTGGTTGCCCATGCACACAACTTGACACAAGTCAACGGCTTCTTGACGCCGTGAGTCATACAGGCGCATTATGTGATGGTGCAGGCATGGACTGGGCCATTACAGCGGATGAGAAGAGCTTGGAGCTCTGGCACAGATTCAAACGGAAGACGTTCATGCAGTCGGGCACAAATGTAGACCGGAGGGTCGACACTCGACAGGGGGTGGCCAGAAGTATGGTTCAGGATAGCCGGCAGACAACAGGTGGTCCGGCCCCTTCATGCAGCCATGCAAGACACCGCATGCCACACGCCCTCACCGCCAGCTGCAGAGTCATCATCTGCCACCGGTGCGGCCGCCCGCGCGCTGTTCTTGCCGCCCTTGCCCGCTGCAGCCTTCACGCTGGGCTCAGTCTTGACCTTGGCGGCAGCAGCAGCAGCCGGGCTGGGCTTGGCACCTGCATATCCCCGTAACAAGCATGAGTCAAGCCGGCTGAAGCAGCCAAACACAACACAGTGCACCGCACAGTCAGTGCACCGTGCAACACCTCCCGGCAAGGTTTTGGCAACCGCTATCCAGCCGCCACTGCCAAAACTGGCACGGCCACCACCACCACAGCCGTAACGTGCGCTCCCACCTGCATCGGACGCCTCTAGTGGAGACCCCTCCTCGCACGAGTGCATCTCCTCCTCTTCAGCATCAGCATCGCCCATGCAGTCACCGCCAGCAGCCGCGTCGTCATCCTCCTCATCGTCCAACAACACGCGCTGCTTTTTGGCAGGAGCGCCAGCGGCCTTGATGGGAGCGCCAGCGACGGGCGCGGAGGGGCCCCTGGGGGGCCGCCCCTTGGCAGCAGCAGCGGCAGCGGCGCGGCCGGCCTGCTGGGGCGGCGGCGCGGCGGCGTCCCGGTCCTCGCCCTCCTCCGAGTCGTCCACGATCTTGCGCTTGCCTGCCGTACGGTTGCCGCCGGCGCGGGCGCCTGCGGTACAGGGGCAGCGAACGGACAGCGGGCAGGCAGCTTAGACGACACGCCGAAAAAAACTATTTTAATAACCACCCGCATTTTAACCAACGCAATCAAACTTCGTCACGATGCATGTGCACCAAGAAGTACGATGGCAGCACAACGCTCTCCTGTTGCCCATGGCCACCCTGCACAAAACTCCCGTGCTTGAAAGTGCGACCGCAAAAGCGGCGGATTGCTGCAGCCATTTGCTCTACTCCTGACAATGAAGGTACAACCCCAACAAAGCTGACACAAAGCATCAGGGTGATCTGAACAATAGGGCAACATAACAAGTTGCACAGTGACGAGTTGCAGAATTTATTTTCACACACTTGTGTTGGCAGCATTGTTTTCCTTGTCGCCCTCCAAATCCTCCTCCAGCGCGTCCACGTCAGCGTGAGCGTCATCGGCGCCGCTTTCGCTGGCGTGGCGGCTGCCGTCGCCGCTGCGGCGGCTGCCCCCCGCTCCGCCTGCAGCACACACGCACACACAGCCATACACGCGTGTGCACACTGCACGGCCCCGTCGGCAGCCCACTGCATGGCCCCACACCAACAAATAGCTCTAACACAGCCATACACGCACCGCACTCTCCATGCACTGCTCACCAGCCATGAAGCGCTGATCACCAGCTGCCATGCATTGCTCATCAGCCCACATGCATTGCCCATCAGCGTCCATGCTTGCTCATGCATGCCCTACCAGGTATCAATTGGTCACTGTGCACCTTCATGGGCCACCCATCGCAACCTCACTGCCCTGCTACAGGCCTCCATCTGGAGGGCGCTTGGCCCTCCTGGTTAGCAACCCCCAATCACTGTCACGCAGTCCAACTCCCTGTCACGTACGCCAACCCTAGCCCCCCTCCCATATAACGTCCAGCAATGCATTCCCCAACATGCATTCAACCTCAAGTTCCGCATAACACCCAACCCAGCGCTACCGGCAAAACCACAAGCGGTAGACACCGCAAGCAGGCGAGGATGCAGAGGCAGAGGGCTTGCCTGCGCTTTCAGCTGCCTTGGCCGCCTTTGCAGCGTCGGCCTTCTGCAGGACCTTCTCCAGCTCAGCGCGGGCGTTGGCCTCCGCCTCCTGAGCATCCGCCTGCGAGAGGACGACGCATGCACGTGGTGGCAGCAACCCGCTCAAGTCGATGACCACTCCTCATGCAACCGGTTGACCGCTTGCATGTAGCTTTGACCTCTTGCATGCAACCTGGAATGGCGCTGTGGCATACGCACGTACCCATTCGGGTGAGCATGGGCCGTTAGGCCAACACGTTCCTGATGCAACATACAAGTACCATAAAATAAGCACGTACTGGTCTGCACTATCACTGCTCCCGTGTGCACCACGGCTGCATTTTACGGCCTGACGGCAAACCCCGATCGCATTCCCCCATGTATATAACCAAGGCGGTAACACAACCGCGACCCAACTGAACCACGAGCGCTTCGCTTCCACAGGAATGCTGATCTGGAGGCCCATCCACTCCTAGCTGAACACTGCACAGCGCCATCAGCACGGCTCGAACCTTGCACTTGCTTAGCATTTGGCGATGTAGCCTAACATACTTGTCGTCTGGTCCCCATCCTGGAGGAGCATGGGCCGTTTGGCCGACACGCTCCTCATGTAGCACAACATAAGATGCAGGGGCAGAAGAGATAGGCGCGCGCGGGACTCACCAGCGCCGCCACGAGCTCCGCCAGCTTCGCGTCACGCGCCTTGGCCTCACGCTCCTCCCGCACCCTGTGCAAGGAATAAATGCCAAGAATGCATGCGGGCCGGTTGTTGTGTACAGTATAGTTCTTTTGCATGGCTTGCATCCATGCACCCTTGGCTTGCATTCTTGGCCTTGACCGCCCAATGCTCCCTTCCGCTGCGAATGAGAATTGAGTTCAGGGTGGGCTGGGCTTTGGAGGTTTGGGATCAACATGCATCCCGACTGTTTTGATATTCCACCAGCGCGCCCATATGTGTGCGCATACCCACCCCAGCGCAACCCGACAGCAGTGCGCCCAACCACAACCCCTTGACCCAACAAGAGTGCATCCAGCAAGAGCACACCCCATAGCAGTGCAATGATGAGCACCACAAATGCAAACCGGGCTACCAACAGCAGTGCACCCCACACTGAATAGGCGCACGCGCTCCTCGCAGCCTCCCAAGATGAGTGCGCCCAACCACGGAACCCTGAACCCAACAACAGTGCATCTGACAACACTGCAATGATAATCACCATGCACCAATACAAACACCATGCGCGCACCTCGCAGCCTCCTCGTCCGCCTGGGCGGCGAACTTCTCCCACTCGGGCTCCTGCCCGGCGGGAGCACCGTTGCGTGCAGCAGGGGCGGCGCCATACGCTCCGCCGACGCCGTAACCACCGACGCCGTTACCGCCGCCGGCGGCCGGGTCGTCGTCGCCGGCGGCATCCAGGTCTATGAAATCACCGGTCAGCGCCGCACGCCGCCGCCGCTCCTGCGCAGCAGGATATGCACACGTAGGAGTGATGTGAATGTATGTTCGAGAGGAGCGTGTTGGCCACACGGCCCATGCTCCCTCCAGATGTGCAATACAGCAAAATGGGTGGCGATGCGCGCAGAGGCGAGGATGCAGCTGACCCGCATCCGATGTAGGTCATGTGAGAGGTGCCTGAATGGTGAAGCTGACGAAACGACGTCACCAACAAGCCTTTTACCGACCGTTTTTTGAGCCCAGACAGAGTTGCAACACTTTTTTGTAGGCCGTTAGCTTAGCGATTTCCTGGCTTTGCTTGCTTAGGCAAGTGTGCCTCACCTCCATGGCTTCGGAGAGGTCCTTCTCTTCCCCGATGACCACATCGTCGTCATCATCAATGATCACAGGCCCCGCAGCCGGGCTCTGCAGCGAACGGCCGCCCGCCGCGGCTCCGCCGTTGCTCGCGCCGCGCGGCGGCTGAGGCAGCGCCACGTATGCGCTGGGCACGACGCCCGCGCCGCCACCCGGGGTGCCACTGCCGCCGGCAGCCGCGGCTGCAGCCTGCTGCTGCTTGGCTGTCAGCTCCGCCAGCTTTTTAGCGATTTTCGCCTGCAGTCACACAACGAGTCACAGTACGCCATTATAATGTACAAATGGTCCATTTCTCCAGGAAGCACGGGCCGTTTGGCCGACGTGATCGTGATGTAACACAACACACGTTATGTTATGTTATGTTATGTTACGTTATGTTACGTTGCATCAGGAGCGTGTTGGCACACAACACACAACTCATACAAGGCAGGTTGAGCACCAGCAGGTTGAGACCTGCTCTGCTCCTTGAATGCGTCCATTGTACAACAGCTGCACGATGTAGGGGAGCAGCACGGTGAAGAACCCACGCCCAAACCTGAATGGCTCGCTGCGTTTGTGCGGTGCAGTGCGTCATTTGCGCAGGCGCAGCAAAGGTGCAACGTGCTCCTCCGAACATGCACGTGCACTGATGTGGCATAACATAACATATTAATAACATAATATAACATAACATGCACGTGCACGCACGAGCACATGCGCGCACAGGCGAACCCCGTGAGCCCCCTCCCTCACCTGCCGATCCGCCTCCTGGGCCGCTGGCAGCTCCTTTCTCCAGATCAAGATGCAGCGGTACACCTGCCCCTGGAGCTTGCGCATCTGGCGAACACTCATGCTCACCGGGTGCGCGAAGTGGAACAGCCACCTCCGGACAAAGTTCTGCGTACGGGTGAGGCGGAGCGCGTGGGCTCAAGCGTGAGAGGGTGCCATAGGCAAGCCGCCGCTAGGGCACACGTGTGCAGGGAACGAACAGAGAGCCATCCTTAGCGACAACATACAAAGCCGCCCATCATAAACCAAGCGTGAAGCTAGATCATTAGCCGTCAAGCTCTGATTGAGGACAGCCTAGTGCAGATCCGAGCCCTGGGAAAGGTGTGGCTCAAACGCACACCCAGATCCTAGACTCCTAGGACCCAGACCTGACCCAGGTACAACGACCACGTACTTGAAGGATCATCTTGGGGGCCGACACAAAATCCTCCATCTCATCGTTATCACCGGCGCCGGTCTGCTCCTTGGCGCTGACCGTATTGGACTCGCCTGCGGTACAAAGACACACGTGTAGTACATGGAGCAGTACACAGGATTGCACGCAGAGGAAGCAGCAACGGCCCACACCACAGGCGTGCAGGAACGCGTCGGGGATTGACGTTCACGATCGCAGGCATCCTGCCTGCTCTCTCCCTCGCACATCATAATGTGGGGGGCATGGAAACCTCATAGTGCCGTCAGCGGCGCTTCCGCCGGATCGGGACGCCGCTGCACCGCCCAAGCTTACCGGTGCTCTGCAGCCCGATGACGACGCACATGTCCTGCGCCAGCGCCTCTGACGCCAGCTCCGCGCAGCGCTTCACCTGCACCGGTCATACACAGCGTGCCCGCATTGTGTGTGGCAAGTTCAGGGTTAAGTGCGCACCAGTGTGACATCTCTGTCCCCAATCTCTCTTTCCTCCTGCCCTCCCTCCCCCCCTTAGCCCTGTGTGTGTGTCTGCGTGAGGATGTGCGTTAGGGGGCATGGGATCCCCCATCCGTCGACAACTTCCGCTCGCACCATTCAGGCGATAAGTAGCCTACCGGTATTTACGGCTTGCACCTCAAGGCATGGCGTGCATTTTCTCAGGTCCCTCGAGTTGATTGGAGGCAGGATGGCCCGTTTAGCTGACATGGCTGTCACTCATGCCCAAGGCATTCGCAGATTCAGGCAGACGTGGAAAGACGTGCAGCCCGTTGTGCTTGCCGCCCGGATGATGCAACGCACGCACCTTGGACGCCATGAGCATCTGCTTGTAGAAGCGCTGGTGCGCCGACCAGAACAGGCCGAGCTTGATGTCCCGCCTGAAGGCCGCGCAAGCGGGTTGGGAAGGGGCAGCAACACACGCAGACAGACTGCTCAACGCATGTGGCAGCCTGGCAGGTGATGCCAATCCAGTGCAATTGCTCGGTTATGCACTTGCGCATGCTGTCTTATGCCCAACCAACGGGCTCGAAACCACAGTCCATGGCTCGACCTGCGCTCCTGCGTTGACTGCCGACACACACGCAGGCCTGCTCGTGACAGCCACCCAGCTGTGTTCCTTCTGGATTACCAAGACCACCAGTAACACGCATGCCACCCTGTATCTCATAATCAGGCTTCGTACAATGTGCCTGCAGCAGGATGTTGTTGGTGTGGCTCCATGTGGCCTAGATGGCTCAACCTTGCGTGTGACGCGCTCTGATACTCACCTGCCCTTGGGCGCGGTGTTGAACGCCTTCAGGGCCATCATGACCTTGAACAAAAGTTGCCACATCTGGGTTGAGCGGTCATACATGACCCTGCACAAAACGGCACACACACACAGGCATACGCGCAGTGCCCACACCGCACAGAGAGCCTCAAAATGTGCAAGGCACCAACAACGTCCAGCAGACAAGTAGCCACAAAGCCCTTCAGCCGTGCACATGAGCCATCCACGCTCGCTGCTATACATTCAAACGAGCACCTTGCAGAACAAACACCAACACCAGGAAAAACAAACGCGCCTGCAAGGCTCGCGCCTGAATTCTGGTTGTCTGGTCCAGAATCCCCATCTGGGGGAGCATGGCTGACATGCGCCTCATGCAACGCGACATGACATTCACTCATTCAGACAAGCCATTGTACTCGCACGACGAACGCGCGTGCGCGCGCAAGGCTCACTGGAATATGGGGTCCATATTCATCTGCTCCATGCGGAACTCGGCGCCCTTGTAGCTGAGGGTCCGGCTGATGTAGCTGCCGGTCGCCTTGAGGCCCATGCAGTAGAGCTCCAACGCGCCCAGGCCAGACCTGATCAGCGCGCGAGATGGCAAGATTCCCACCAAGGTCCAGATCAGGATTTGGGCCACAACCCAAGGCAACGAAACCTCGAGCAATGAATGCAATGTGTACTTGTGTGCCAAGCGGCAAGCGGCAAGCTTGCGCGGGGCCATGCTGTTAGTGGCTGCTGCCGTTGGCGCTGATAATCAGAGTGTGTGGCAGTGCGTACATGCCAGCCGGCAAGCGCAAGTGTGTATGTTTCCACACTCCTGCGCCGGCCACGGTGGATATGCATCAATCCAACGGCACACCCATACTGCATCCCTCCCGCTGTCGAGCACCCTCCCGTCAGATCGCGCACACTGGCAGCCACATGCAGCTGCTGGGGCAAGCACAATGCACGCCAGGCGTGATCACCGCATGCTGACGCACGCTGAACACTCACTTGCCGAGCGCGTTGACCATGTCCGCCATGCTGGCGTACCCGTGGGAGCCCAGCCTGTGTGGAAGCCACACATGCACACACACGGGTGCGGGCAAGCCACTCAAGCGGAGTTACAAGCAGTCAGCATGTGGACAGATATGTCAAAGCTACTGCCTGCGGAGGCAATCGTGCAAGCCAACAGTGCGCGTGCAGGCACAATCCATGTAGCAAGCTGTGCATGCAGGATCTCGGCAGGCAGGCAGGCCGATTTGAACCAGGCCATGACATAACGCGCGATATTGCGTGCTGCGTGCTGACCCACATCGCCAAAACAGGCACTACTTGCTCAACCCTCACAGCACATCCACAAACACTCGCAGTCGCCAGAGGTGGGGGCACAACCCGCACACAGTATTGGTGGCCACAGCCAGCCATGAAAGCATGATCCGGACTGGATAAGAAGTTCGTACCGGCACATGTAGCGCAGGTTGTTGGGCTCCGAGGCTCCGGTGGCGCTGCTGTACAGCACGCGCGCGTTGGGCAGCATGTCCTGCAGAGCCTGCACCGCCATGCCGGTTTGGGAGGACTCTGCAGGGGAAATGCACAGGGGCGGCAGGGGAAACAGGGGAAGCTGAGCGGCCAGGGTATTGGTAGCTCGAGGTGGCCAGGCCACACACTGCAGTGCGCCTAGGCTCCAGGTCCACTGCAGCAATACAGGTGCACTGCAAGTGCATATGTCACAAGGTAGTGCACGTGTGGTACTCTTCTGGTCTCCTAGTCCCCATCTGGACGGAGCATGGGCCGTTCGGCTGTTGCACTCCTAATGTAACACGGCAGAACGTAACACATGCGGTGCATATATGCCGAATTATGGCAGAATGTAACACATGCGGTTCTTATATGCCGAATTTAGTGAGGCGGTGGCTCACTTCCTTCCTCCACTAGGTTCTTGGCCTTGTGGCACTCGTCTAGGATGATCAAGCACTCGCCCATTCGCCCCCGACCACCGAGCCAGTCGGCAATCTGCGCACAGCCGAGTCAACAGCAGCACGCACAAGCAAGCAAGCGGTCAAGCAAACGTCCGTCGGCCGTGAAACTACCGTGCACTTTGCATGTCTCAGGCCAGGCCTGTCCAACTGCATGCAGGCATTGTCGCACAAAGCAGCGCTCGAGGCATGTGTAACTCTCGCACACAATCGCAGGCCGTCACATGCACAACGTGCACAGCAGCAGACAGTAGCCTTCGCGAATGTCTGGGACCGGGTGCAGCAATCACAACAGCACACCGCACGGTGCTGGCCAATCGTTTGCAACTCCGCGACGAGCGTTACAGTGGCCATTACAGATACCATAGGGGTCCTAACAGGGTCTGTTCAGTGTGGCACGTGTACGCACGCAGGATGAGTTGACCCAGCTCACCTGAGAGAGGCGGGTGCCGTTCTTCATAAGCGCCTCCTTCTGCTGCTTGGCCTTGGCAGCCTTGGATTCTGTGCAGCGAGTGCAGGGAGGGCAAGCAGCGTCCCACAACAGGTGAGCACATCCATGCGTAGAGGCGAAGCTGTGAGTGTATCTGTGTGGCAGGCGAATGCGTGCTTGTATGTGTGTCCAGTGTCATGATGAGTGCATGTGCATGTGCGTATGGAGCTCACATGTTGCCAGAGGGGCATTTCGGCTGAGCAGTCATGTGATCCTCCCTTCCCTCTTGGTGAGCAAGAAGGAAGAGCGTGTGATTGTGTGTTTCAGTGTTTGCAAAAGCACTGTGTGCCCCCGTGACACAACGTACGTCAATGTGGGTGCACGGACGGCATATGCATCTCAGGAGCGAGAGGTTGAAGTGAACAGGCAATCCGCCAGCAGTCCCCGTCAGCAGTCCCCGTCATCAAAAGCACCCATTCAGGCCCTGACCCGTTGCCGCATGCACACAATGTGGTATTGGTCGTACGGCAAGCCATACACCGTTCGCTGGAGTGGTGGCACAAACTCACCGAACTCGACCATGATCGTGCCGGCGCCGGCGCCAGCGCCGCCACGGCCGCGCCCGCTGCCAGACCCAGCACCCTTCTTGGCTGCAAGCGTTGTGGGGCGCAGGTGGGTTGCAGACAGGGTAGGGCGTATGGTTTTAGTTATGTTATGATACACCAGGAGCGTGTTGGCCAAACGTCCAATGCTCCCCCAAGATGGGGACCAGACGACATGAAAAGGCTCACCAAGCTGTGCGCATGTTATGGTTATATGGGGATGCGATTGACTTGAGGGGTGAGGTGCGGGACGGAGTGCAGGCACAGACGGGGCTATTAGGAACGTGCGTAGCAGCAACACAGAGCCACGCGTGCCAGCCCGTAAATGCTGCCGGTCTCCGTGTTGCGGACGACCCCTGTCGCTGCTGACCCATATTGCTGTCAGTCCTTGCCATGCTTTGTGGACAGCAAACCAACCAGGCCAGCGATGAGTGATTGGACGATTGCCATTACACGCCAGTGATATGACAAAAACGGTCCTGTGCACCTTTTTGCAGGCATCCGGTTCGCACAACCAGGACACAGCACAGTGTCGTCGACACTTTCTGGGCACCAGGCTCGCTCAACCCCACTCCCTCCCAGCCTATCACGCCCGCGCCCCCCACAAGACAGGTTTGAGGATTAACCAGGCAAATGTGTGTTGATCAGACATCATAGCGGCATCATCCAGGACCCATCCACTCACACTTCTCGCCCTTTGGCGCCCTGGAGCTGCCCTTGTTGACGAGGAGCGAGTAGGTGATGAACAGCACGCCTTCTGGGTACACCTTGGCCAGGTCGCCCTGGGGCACCGCGTCCTTCAGCTGCAGGGAGGGAAGGCCGACACAACAAGCAATGGCCTTACGTTCAGTGCGGGTCCGTTGTTGCCAGCTGCTTGGCTCGGCACCTGCGAGCGATTTTCGGTCCTCATCTAGAGGGGAGGGTTGGCCTCAGCTAGAAAGCTCCCAAGTGTAAGTAAAAACGGAAAGATCAACAAGCGATGCAGGTTTCCACCAGCTCGTGACGGCTCCAACGCCCACAGGCGCCCTGTTGAGAGCATGGCCCTGTTCAGGCCGACGCCGATAATGCTATGCGGCACGCCTGGTTGAGTCGCAGCGCAAGTAACTGCCTGCTGCACAGGCGCTCCAGGGCCAACCCTCCATCCACCTCTTGAGGCACGCCGCTGGCGCCATGCAATGCACTGTTGCTCCCTCCCCACTCCCGTCCCCACCCAGGAAGATGCAGGCCGCTCAACCGACTTGCTCCTGGTGCACAACAACTGACCAGCTCAGCTGCCAAAATTACATGGTCCATGCACATGCCGGCAGCTGAATCGCGTGCCGCCTAACAATCTCTCGAGGGCGGCCTTGGGCCTCTGGCTAGCCGGCTGAGTGTAAACAAACAAACAAAACAAACAAACTAACAATCTCCGCGCCCGCCTCACCTTGGGGAACACGGGGATTTGGTCCTCGTCCACCTGCAGGTCGCTGAGGTCGCGGCGGGCGTCAAACCTGCGCACACGTGACACATGCCGCCCGCATGGTCAGGACGCGTTCAGACTTCGGAGCGAGTGTTCGTGGTGTGGTCCTTGCAGGGACGCCGCATGCAGGCACAAAGCCGGGAAGGGATGTGTCATACCACGATTGCACTGGGGGTTGTACTGCATCGCTGGGAACCAGTGCATCGCAAACCCACAAACGGACGCCCAACCCGGATGAAGGCTCAGAAATGATGTCGCGTGCTTCAAACGCAGGTCGCTGAGTGCAGCTTGGACACACCCAGCGCAACCACGGTCCATGGTGGCCGAAGTGTGAACCAGGCCTGTGTACATAGCATCCTGCTGTCCCACTCCCAGTCGCAAGCTAGGCTTTGCTCTCGCATGCACCCCATGCCAACACCACCCCTGTTACATGCGGTGCGAGGCTCACAGGCCTAGCGGCTGACGGCCACCAGTTAAGCGTGTTCCCCTACCCAACCCTGCTCCATGCAACATTTCCAGGCTGCGATATGCAGGCTGTCACTGGACGGTTTCGCTCCCAGAGTAAGCTGACTGGCACTCCTCCTCACCTCAGATCTGTGCTGGTGGACAGCCACAGCGCGCGCTTGCCGCCGGTGGCCCAAAACTCCTTGATGACCGCGGCGATCTGCCGCCCCTTGCCCACACCCGCACCGTCCCCCAGGAAGAAGCCGGCACGTGCACCTGGATGATCAGCACGCATCGCATGCATGGATACTTGCAACTCCAGGTGCATTTTTCCATCAAGACAAGTAGGTCACCGGCAACAGCGACGGAAGCCAAACTCCACCCTGAGGTGCTCACCCGAGCAAGGCAAGTGGCGGATTGCTACCAGATCATCACTAAGGTGGCAGAGGTGGAGGGACAGGGTTGTCTCTGCTCCATAACGTCACGCATGGGACGACACATTAGGAGGGGTGTGCTATCCCCTGGCTGTCCCTTATTGCCGCGTGCATGAATATCCTCTATAGCCTAATCCAAGAATGTGCAACGGTACCAACACGTGCTGCCTCTAACCATCTGCACCCAGGTTGGCCCGAGCTCAAATGATCACCCCCTCAAACGGCAATGATTGACTTCACATCACTTGGCAGATCGCGCCATCCATGGATGACGGAGGGACGTGTCCGTGTGGGCGCCATGCACACTCACCATCCGGCAGGCGCAGGTTGAAGCGCATGAACGCGTACAGCACCGCCTCCAGCTGTGCATCGCTGATGCGCCCCGCAGCCACGTCCTCCTGCACGCATTACACAAGCGGCGATGTGGGTCACATGCACACACAGGGAACGACATGGCACATCAATGCGAATTAGTTGATGCTACACCATTAGTGGGCAAGGGATCATGCAGGGTGGGAGAGGGCGAGTGAGGGGCAGCAGGGCGGTCAAGGCTCAAGAAGAGCACAGAGACGAGGGCTGCCGCAACTCGCAACCCACCGCTCATTGCCCTGAACACTACTAATGATCTGCAATCACCTTTAAATGGTGCTTGTAGGTTATGTCTGGAGGTGAAACGGATGCCAGCGACGCCGTCTCAACAATGATATCCGGGTGCGACTGCCCCTCCTTGACCTTCTGGGGCCTAACACAGGACAAGCGGCACACAGCAGCAGCAGATAGGGATCCAGTTGGATTCAAGGGACCCAGGCACAATTAAAATGCATCGCGTTTGCGTGCACCCATATTTGCTGATCAAGCATGCAGCGAAGCATTCAGCAAAGCATGCAGCAGCGGGCTCGAGGTCCCTCGCCACCAGAATATGCATTGTGCAGCCTCGCTGAGTCAAGTGCACCACGCTCTTGTGTGAGTTGCCTTGTGGGAGTGGACAGTACACAATGGCAAGATCCAGGATCCTGTGTCGTATGCTGCGATGCAGCGTGTTGCGCATGCGTGCTGCAGGAGTCGTCACCATGCAGGCAGGGTGTGCGACTGCACAAAATCCGACCGCATCACTCACTTGTAGTCGTCGTATATTGGCCCATTCAGAGCCTGCAATGCATGGGGAAGGCAATTGGGGATGAGAGATGTCAGGGACAAGGGTTGCTGCTGGTGGGACGAGACAGTACAAGAGGGCGGTACAGGTGCGTCTTTGGCCGCCTGTGGCACAACGCGACGGTGGTGAGCCTGCCAGTGCGACCCTGGTGGTCCCGGGGCCAACCAAAGCACCAAACAGCAGCCCGAACACCAGCAGGATATGCGAATTGAGCTTGAGCATGAACCCTTGGGAGGCCTACACGCGCGCGCTGAGCAAACCCAGCACGCTGCGCTCGCATTCAGTGCAAGGGTCTGCCTTTTCTTGGATGTCAAAGCAAGCAGCCGTTTCCCCTGTGCTGTGCTGCGGACCTGTGGGCAGTGTGCCGAATGTCCGTCACAAACCTGCGCGCAGAGGAACCGAACATTCACTCTTACCTCGTCCTCATCATCTGTTTGGCCTTCTTGGCCAACCTCCTCAACTTCGTCTTGCTGTATTTGTGCAGCTCTCAATGCCCTGGGGTTGGGCATGGGGAACAACCCTGGGGGCACGTTGAGGGTTGCGGGCCCGCCTGTGTTGAGAACGCCTGCAAGGAGGTTGGCTGTGGCAGCGGCTGCCGCATTAGCCTGGGCGAACCAGTTGCCCCCCTTCATGGCTCAGGTTTGCTCAGGGACCTGCTGATGCAGGGCCTGCTACCTCGACAGGAATAACTGAGGGTCAGTTCAAACCGTCTGCTCTGGTTTAAAAGCCGCTCTGCCAAAAGAAGCGTTGAGCCGAACACGCCAAAGACCTCCTGGCCCTGCAGTTCAGTGGTCTAGATAGCTCTTGCTTTGTTGTGGCAGCAAGAATCAGTTCACAGATAGCGATTGGGCGACGTTCAAAAATGTTCAGCACAGCCAGCGCATCCAACACGCGTTCGTTTATGTGTGCAACAGGCCCTAGGTGACAGGCAGTACGCCTACTGCAGGCTTCGCCCGCCCTGTAACATAAAACTTTGGGTGGAAGGGCACGTAGTTCTAATGATTTGAACCGTTGAGACCACAGCACGCCCAATGACCCGCACAGCACGGCCAATTGTGCAGCAGAGACCCAAGCAGCGACCTCATACCATCATAGTGCTCATAATGCTCACATGTGCGAACTTCATGGGCCTCCTGGTGAAGCATCTGCTGCGGAAGCCTGCGTGCTGCGGAAGCTTGCCTGCTACGGCTGCCAAGTGACCAAACGGCAGTTTGTGCATGCTTCACAGCAATCGTCTCTTCAGTCTCGACCAACAACAGCGTCCACCCCTAGGGTTTTATGGTTTAGATCAACTGATCAGCCACATGGACAGTTTTGCGTTCATGGTGTCGTACTATCGTGGATGTGAACCTGTGATGAGAGTGCTGCCCAGCGCCCACTTGTCTGAACCGCTGGAACACGTGGCCTCGGCCCGTGATGGTGGCGAGGCCCTTGCTTGGATGCGGTCCTTGAGTTACCCTGCCGTCCTTTTTCACGCTGCTCACCTCTAGGCTGCGTTTGCTCCCCCCTGACGAAAGGCGTTGCGCTGGTTTCGTTGTTACGGTGAGATTAATCGCTGCATATCGTACAGTGCACACAGCACAGCAGGCGTGACACCGTACACCAAGCTGTCACCCACATCGTGTATGTGCGCATGGCTTAACCTGGCCCACTTGCTGCCTGCTTAGCCTGCTCGCTCCGAGACCACAATTGCTGAGTCAGATAACTGGAAGTGTGCGGGCTGACGCTGTGCTCACAGTAACTGAGTCTCAGAACCTGGGGGTGCCCAGCTCCAATTCGTAGGCTGCCGCGCCAGACGTGCACACCATACACTGGTGTGGAGTCCTGCCCTGCCCCCGCACTGCAGCTGGTGCGTTTGCAATACCGCCCCATCACGGCCCCCCCCGC